>VRMD01002930.1:0-12024 GCA_009872375.1 Sminthurides bifidus | reverse complement strand
CTACACCATAATTGCCTTGTGCGTCACTGACACGATGCAATTCCAAGCCCATATCTTTGAAACAGCCTACAAAATCCACCAAGGCTTTTACCGCAGCAAATTCACTGGTATCACAACCCAGGCTTACCATTACATCTCCGAGAGGAAAACCCTAACCCTACTTCCTTTCCTTGGATTGTTCCGTTCTAAACGCTTTGAAATTTTTCTCGTTTATGCAGCC
The DNA here is from genome assembly GCA_009872375.1 of Sminthurides bifidus. Classification (NCBI taxonomy): domain Eukaryota; kingdom Metazoa; phylum Arthropoda; class Collembola; order Symphypleona; family Sminthurididae; genus Sminthurides; species Sminthurides bifidus. The sequence continues at coordinate 11,804 of VRMD01002930.1, read as the reverse complement.
AAAGCACATTGGACTGTTGCCATGGTAACGTTGGACTGGAATTTTGAATTGGAATTCATGACGGTGTATACGGCCTCAAATTCCTGTACTTTTAGCGCATCAAACTAGTTCTACGAACAGGGAAGCACGTGCGCGAGGTCAGGTACTAGCATAGTAAAGAGAGTTTGGTTTCCACCAATTGCAGCTTCTAACCCTCAAAGTCGGTAGTTGGTCAGTTGAGTAAACTGACTCATGCGTTAATTTTCACCTATTTCTCGTGCATGCTGCTTGGTAATATTGCGAGCCAGCGGAAGCCGATGTTGAAAGCACACTGGCCCTTTGCTTCACCGTTGGTACGGCTGACGTTGAATGAAATTAAGCTGTTTCCGAGACCGGCTTACTTACTCAAAGACTGATTCATACCCGAAATTTAATACTTACCTTAATACTAAATATCAGTATGAAAGAGGACACGGTAAAATCACCTTAGAAGGATTCTTAGCTTGGGAGAAAGTATGAGATGTCCGGCTGAAGGAAAATGAGATCTTGGGCAAGATGAAAAGGCTAAAATCGTGTGTCCTTGTATGACAAAGGATCGAAATCCGTTGGCATGAATGCTTGTATTGCACAAGTAAGGGCTGACGTATGACCGGACGTGAAAGAGGAAAAGTGTCAACGGGATTGAATGAAATGGCTTGGAAATCCGCTGCGAATATTTAGCAAGATTTACAGACAAGAGAGAGGATTGGGGCCGCACAAGTCAGGAGGAAAAGGCAAGGACTTAAAAATCATGTTAGTTATGGGTCGCCGAATATGAATAGACCGAAGAGGGGAGCATGTATCATATTTTTACACATGAGAGTTGAACTTTCCAAAGTTTACGGCTTAATCCAGGACGACACGCTAGTGAAAGGGCGTCATTATGAATCAGATGGTTCAGGGATATGAAACGTAAGAGATTCTTGCGCAATAGATACTACTTTCAGTAGTTAAGTACAAAAGGTTCAAGCTGTCACCAGCGTCTTTTACGTATCTTTACAAAGGGTACAGCATCGGGGGCAGATAGCACTGGATGAAAAGGTGCATGGAACTAGTGTGTGTGTTCTTATAATATTTTTAAACTTATTAAAACGATCACTTTTCTACCTACTTTCAAAACCGCTCGTTACTTTAAACAGGGTTCAGGAAGCCAGTGATTCCTTGAACCTGGCTAAAGAGCTGTTGAAGCCCTCTTGAGACTTTTATTCGCCCAAATCCACTGACTTTTATGACCTGGAAAAATTATCACATTCATCAGTCCGCAGCCCAGTAACTGGATCCAGCGTGGATTGACAAAATTATTATATGACGGAGCTGAGAGTTGAGCTGAGTCAAAAGAAACGTGTGAGTTTATTACATGCAGTGGTACTTGAAAAACTACGCAAGTAAACATATGCATGCTATCACGAAGTAGCAGAAGGAAAGAGGCAGGGAGTTAAGTGTCGGCAAAACGTGTCTAATTCCAGACCAGACAGCCATGCTCCACTTCGTTTGGCGTAATGGTGCAATCGGCGTCATGCGGCATCTTCTAGATCATGCGTCAGGTTACAAGGATTGATCCAGTGAGAGAATGCGTGCGTGTGGCTGCGAGACCTCATGGAAAAAGGCGACAGGGGCAAGGGTCAGGCCAGGATAGGAGGTAAATTTTATTCACGGAGAAAGTTTGTGGTGATAAGAGAAAGTAATGAGTAGTGCGACTGATAAGCCTTTTGAAATGGTCATCTGTGTATTTTATTTACGTAATTTCGGGAATTGAGTTCAGGGCACATGGGCACACCGATGAGCTACTCCCGGGTTCATTTGCATGTGAAATAAGCGCGTTGTATTCAACACAAGAAACGGCCTGGACGGCCGTACCTCTTGTCATTGTGGACGAGCTTGGAGGTTTGCGAGGGCGGAAGTGTGAGGGATTAAATAATACAAATTGCTCAAGAGGAATTTTAGTATTCGAACAAGCAGGTGAATTAGGCGAATTCGATGGTTGGTCGGGAGGGAGTTTCAGTTGTGGAATGAATTGAAAGCACCGCATCAAAGACACGAACAAATGACCATGCAAAGAGGAGAGGGAGGAGCAGAAACAGCAGTCGTAGAGTTGTAAACAGATTTTAAAAGATGTGCTTTCATTCCGGTTCGTTTGCGTAAAACTGACACGAACTGTTTCATCTCCTGCACACGTTGTGCATAAAAGTAGGCGATTTCCGGACGAATTCAGCCTCACTGGGACAGTTCGAGAGGGAAGTTGGCGGTTGAGCTGTGAGCATGGAAAAACCATGAGCTGATGACCACGATAATGGAATGCTTGGAAAGGCTGCCAAGATAAAATAAAAAGGAGACGTTATATGTAGAGAAGAAACGGCAGCTGAAGAAATCAAACGGGAAGTTGAGGACGACACGACTAAGAAGAGATGGAAAGGAGCAAGTGCTAGGATCTGCTAGAACTGGAATTAATGCCGAGCTCCTTCTAAAGACGATGACGCTGAGATGGAATTTCTCCACGCTATCAAAGCTGACAAACACGGGATGAAGGATGGAGAAGGGCTGGACATGATTTTGTCTGGAGTAAGTTGATAGTAGTGGAGTGGAACGTAGTAAATTTTCACAGCTTGTGTTTCACACAAGAAAGATCTGACCGGGAAAATTCACTGGCGGAAACCTCATGCATGATAATGAAAAAATGATAGTACCTCTCCATTCCATGCATGTTTGTGGCACGTCCACCGCCTTATCACAAAACATCTTTGCTTTCAAGCTCGACAACTTGTAATCCTTTCCCTTTCCAACGGATTCTGTGCAAAAGTTTCAAAAGTTTCCCTTTTCTACCGACTAAATAAATTTCCTACGAGCAGACTCCTCACAGAAAAGGATTGTGCATAGAAACTGTGGGACTTATTCAATCAGCAAATTTTCTGCTATCAAAGCAGCAATGCAAACAAAGCTCCATATTTAAACAATCCGGACATGGATGACAAAATAGTATAGGAAGTAACAAATGCAAGAAGAGGTGGAACTTTTTCAAGGTGTGGTGGGTTTTGTGATGGATGTCGCAGCTACTGCTGACGCTGACAGCCTTCTGTTCGATTCCAGGTTTAGAGGCAAAGGGGCCAATAAATCCATACATTGAGTTCAGAAGAGCCTTGGACTCGGCTTTTGAATGTCTGAGTAAGAGGTTTGTGAAAAAATGAGGATTGGTAAAAGGGGTTAACGGAGCATGTGATAGAAACGATGTTTTCCGACAAGGAGCCTGATGAGCGATTTAGGACTACTACACGTATGAGTGTGACAGGGTGGAGAGTTTTTGGGGCTGACATTTGGGGAATCAGGATGAAAATGTAGAAAATCAGAAACTTTAAGAGGACAAGAAAGTGTAACGCATGATTGGAAAAATTGTGTAAGCTACTCAAGTGTTGCGGTAGTCCGGGAGAAGGCTCGGTGGAATGAATACACGACGAAGAGGAAAATGGTGGGAAATAAGAGATGAGATCCAAGGGAGCAGGTCTTTTCGGAACGGCGGGGAAACATGCGTAAAGGATAGGAAGTGAAATCGGAAAGAGGCGAGGAAGATGATAGAGGTGTGGACCATGGATGGAGGTCGCAAGAGCATCGCCAACTGAGACTTACTCAGTGGGAATTTCCCTCCGTTCCTTCAATGCTAAGTAGTTGCATGATTCTTGTGCGCTGAGTAGGAAAAATTCTCCAACCAAGATGTTTCATCAAAACCAGCTTCAATTGCCCATGAGGAGGCTTCGACTCCAGGCACTCGAAGGAAGATGAGCATATTTATAGACTCTTTAGATGTATGGTCTTACAGTCCAGTTCAAATCCAGCCAGTCTCTCATTAACATCTGAGACAATTAAACTATTGGGTATTACTGCTCCAACTGCATTTGGCTTTCGAAACACAAACGCTACTATAATGGGCATCGAACAATCAGTATTTTGGAATTTTGAAAAAAGAATTAAAAATTAAAGTATGCTCTCATAGAAACATTTCCTCTGGCTTCGGCTTAATAGACTATGAAGGGAGTTAAGCCCGGCTGTTGACTAAATTTGAATGAACTAAAGTTGAATGACTAAATTTTACGTTTAAAGGGAAATTGTGTGTTTTTCTTGTCAAGAAAGACTCTTGAAAGTATGCAGTTCCAAAATAAGACAAGTCACTAAGATGGTCTGCTATTATCGCATTTGGCGAAAAAAATAAGCCTTATAGTACTTGGTTTTTTCTTTGCTAGAACACCCATTAGATTTGCATGCAATATTTACACATGATTAGGCATTATTCATTAAAAGCAATTGTGCGTGTAAAAAATCGGTGGCATGGAATATGAAGGCATGTTTATAGGCTGTTGCTTAGGACACTTAAACCGGGACAATTCAAGTAGAAAATACCCCCCGATTGTAAAGATTTTCTCTGACCATTCATACTTTCAACGGCCGGTTGAATGCCTGAAGTCTTTATAAATGCAAAAGCTATGACGAGGGTACTTTCTTCCTTCATTAGCATTCATAGCTATCATAACAGAAGCATTGTTACAACTTGTTGAGCCTGAGAAGAAACTACCTTGGTAATTTCTCCTTTCTAGTTCAATGTAAGGGAGGGAAGGTATAGCCAGTTTCAGAAATTGGCGAGAAGGCAGGTTGCGAGTTTGGAGGAAAATTTTACAGTCGTTGCATTTTTAACTCGATCAATTATAATCAATGCAACCTTGAGATCGATTAGTTTATTTGTTGATTGGTAGTTAGTAAAAATTCCAACGCCCAGGAGCGCGATTCCTCAGTGGAAAAGTCTATGGTTGATTAGGCAGCGGATTGAAGGTTGAATCCTGTGCTAGGAATTGATGAGGAGTTGGGGAAGTGATGCTGACGTTGAGAGGTGAAATTCTAAATGAAAAACGGGATGCAGCTTCGTCTGTAGCTTTGTTCACCTCAAGTTAATTAAATTAGACTTGATTGAATGAAAGCTGGGCGGACTTATTTCCAGGACGGAATGAAAATGTCAGCAAGAAACTGAGGCTAGTCTCTCTGGTTTCGGAAAGAGGATTTTGTATTGGGAAATAACTGATTTCCGTAATAGGATCAAGTTACTTGTGCATGGCTGAAAAGGCAGAAGGAAACATAAGAATCTCTGGAGAGTGAAAGTCCTGAGTGAGATCGCGTTGCTGGTATGATGTAGGCATTTATGGCGAAGCAATAAAATAAAATGTTGTATTAAATAGAGAAAATCGATTCCACACTCGGAGAAATAACGTTCGCTCCTGAGTTACTTACACATGTTATCGTGTTGTAGCTTGTAGCCCTTACAGTGGTGGTGGGTTTCCAGCAGCTTTTACTCCTGTCCTGTATAAGTCTTAGGAGACAAGAAAGTGTTCCGCTTTGCCCAAGAATTTCCCACTCACATATACACAGCCAGCTACTGCCTGTTCAAATAGGAATTGAAACAATTTCCACGAGTAGCTGACTTTGCACGAGTAATAGGAGTCTCCTAAGGCGGGTTTTATGTGCATTCACCTCAACTCAGAGGATCCATGTTAGCTCACAGGTTCGCAGGTATAACTCCTTCCAACTTGTACGCAAGCAACCAGGAGTTTGTACATGCTCTTGCTTCCTTCCTCGCGATACTTTCTCCAGCGTTGGAATCAGGAGAAGAGTTCGTGTTGGAAAATACATACCTTCCGGGACGAAGAATTCTCCATGCTTCAACGCTTTCAGATACTTTTTATTTTAACCGATTCCAAATCCGACTTGGCAACAAATATCCCCTGCTGTAGTTGTCGGCGGAGGATTTTAGCGGAAGAATTCACAAGCACAAGGTCATTTTCACCCCATCGAGCTTATTTTACCTTTTCAAAAAAATTCAACGTTAATACAAAAAGGGTCAAAGATTGGACAGGAACGGACGCATGGAATAGATCTGAAGAGCTTTTGCAGATAAAGGCCGATGTAAGGGACGTAATAGGAAAAAAGTCATGAGTCGTTTAGAAGATGTTGGCATAAACAAAGATGGTTGATGGGACTAGAATGGAGCTGATGGGAATAAGAAGCTGAAAGTAAGCCATTTACTCGTATCGTTGAACGATTTAGAAATTTGGTTTGGAAATGCTCCAAACGGTGAAATAAAATATTTCCCTGGAATGGATCCGGGATCTGACTAGGAGGTTAACTGAGGAGCTGGAGACTGCGCTCGAGTAATTTCCACGTATTTTCTAATCGCGTTGGTCCGAGGAGGAAGTGCACCACAACTGATGGCGTGAGGTCATACGTGCGTGTGAAGGACATACGTAATTTAAAAGTTTAGGGAAAAATTGGCATTACAGGATTACATGGATGCATATTTGATAAAAGGAAAGGAAGCGGTCGGGCCTGGACTGGCCCGGGATGTGATTTCTGACTTGGATAAAGAGATTGTAGGGATTCCGGGCAGGGCCGATGGCGGGGAAAGTGAAGAAAGCGGCAGGGAAGGAGACGGGGAAGGAAAGTTGAAGGATAGGGTGGGTAGCGTAGCGTAGCCTGCAGACCCAGTGACTGTGAGACGAATGAGTTACTGGAGACCTAGTTTCCTCTCTGGCTTTGTAAGGAGGGCTGGCGAAGAGCTAGGACAGAATGTTGGGGACTGGGGAAGTATACAGCCCTGGTCGGCGGCTGGGATTATGTTCCGGAGCTGGAGGTGGTGGTGGGGGTGGTAGTGGCGGCGGCGACGGGGAATGTGGAAAGAATGCTGGGTTGCAACTGGAAAATAATGGTGTTGCTCCTTGTTGCAAGTGCCTTATATATTCTGTAACGGGAGTGGAGTGAATATATGGGAAGAGCGAGAGTAAGTGAAACAGAGAGAGAGAGAGAGAAAGTCTCATTGAAATTCGGTTCTCGGGGCTACGGAGTGAGATGTGCTGTGTGCAAGAGAGAAATTCTTCGCAATTAGATAGCAGGAGAGGGGTTGATTCCGCGGTGGTCGGAGATAGTGGATGTACACATGCCTGTTCGAGGAGAAGGTGTAGTGTGTTGCGAGAGGGAAGAAAGTGGAGGAGCTCAAGCTGGATTCCCTATGCTGGTGCTTATGGTTCGATCCAATTGTTAAGGCGTCTCCGGGTAATATTGATCCACGAGTCCATAATGCGCAAGAGACTCCACAGTCCTAGTTTTTCTCCGCTCTCCTCGCCTACTTTCACCATACCACACGTAGAACCTTGTGCACTGCTCCTCGCTTCTTCCTCCGACTAGGCTACCATGTTGCACACACACTTACACACACAAAGACGTGTCACTATGCGAAACTCGGCGCTTGTTATGTATACGTGTTTTATCCGCTGGATGCACTATAGCTTTTTTATGTTGACAAAAATTCAGACCTACTATGGGTAAATTGCCTTCCGAACCAGGAGTATAGGACACTGGTGCTCCTTCTGCTTTCACAAGGACTGGAAGTGGGGAAGCCTTTAGCTCAAGTGCATAAAAGCCACCGTTCGGATGCTACAAAACTACGTTACACATACTGGCAAATTTCCTCCCGCCTTACATACACAGGTCCTGGTATGATACACACTAGCGAGGCTAGGGCTGACTGGCCTAGTTGAAAAGGCCGAAAAGACATTACGTGCCCTTTGAATGTACTTGCAAAAATGTATATGTACAGGCCCTCCCCGGGAAAGAAGCACTGGTGACAGCGGAGAAAGTGGAGAAAGCACAGGAGAGGGTAACTGGCAGAAAAGCTTGAAAATTATAAAAGCCTCGTGCATGCATCCCTTCTGATGAAAAAGCAATGATTGAGAAAAGAAATGGCCTGCTCCCTTCGTGCCTAGGGAACCCTTGTTTCTATCTACAGCATGTAAGGCTGCATTTCGGAGAGCACTTGTTTGGCAATGTATTGAAAAGAGAAAATCATTTGCTGCCACTTGTTCCAAAATTCGGAGCAGTATGCACACCCGCAGAGAGAGAGAGAGAGAGAGAGCTTTGCTTACGAAAAGCGGAAGACGCCGTATGGGTAGAGACTTGACAGTCGGAGACGACAAAGAGAAAGCTGGTTTCTCCAACGTTTACTCCCTCCGCGCTCCCTCACTCAAAAAGAAGAGGTGGAACGAGTGGAAGCTCGTTGGTGCCAACGAGAATTTTCCCTGCTCCACTCATTCAGACAGAGTAAGAGACGACGCTAAGGTCAGTCTCGCTGTTAATAAAATATCATACAAATTACACAGAAAGCCGCTTATCAATAATCTCTGCTCAAACCCACTTTATTTTTCCAGTTTCAACTTAAAACAACTTTACTTGAATGTGCAGATTTTCAAACCTCTTTTTTTACAAACCTCCATCAATCAATCATAAACTCTTCTCAGTTAGTGTGTGATCCAGTGCGTGTTTATCGGTGACTGTGAGATGTAAACCAGCGACGAAAGACGCAACTAAGTGAGTGCTCTGCTTTTTACCACGTTTTAAGTTCCAAAGCAGTAGGGGTGCAAAAAGCCGTTTCTTCCAACCAACCTGTGGTTAAATGACAGCAAAAAATTTTCCCCTTGTTGCTCCCAAAAAAACTTTCAGGCACAAACATCTCTTATTTGCTATCCAACAGATGCTCAGTGGAGCAGAACCACACCTTTGGTCATCAATCAGGCACATCATGCTGAGAGCAAATTTACACAGATTAGGCAACAGTCTTGGGCAATTGTGATCGTCAATTTTTTTCCATGACCTCAACTTGTAGAACAGGGTTTAGTCCTGTCGTAGAACGATGTCTAATTTTTCTGCTGCATTTGCAAGCAACCGCGATGAAACCGGAAAATTTCCTAACCACTATTCACTGATTGTACTTGTTTACTAGCGCTTGGATATGCAGAGGAGTTAATGGAAACTTAGGTAGACGGTCGTTCATGTAGATGACACAATTCCCAGGGTGTAGCTACTAGTTCAGATCACTTGTACATGGAAAAATATGGGTAAAAAAGTGTCTTAAATTGAATCCAGTTATCAAAACAACAATTTTGAGTTACAGATCAATCTGCAAGCTCAGAACTTGTCATTTACAAGGCATAATTTCATTACTCAGGCATGGAAACAAGTGTCCAGTCAATGGATTTTTCAAAGGAATGAATAAACCGCTTCATAACTGGTTCCATAATAGTAACATAAAAAAGTAATGCGGAAGAAAGGGAAGGTAGAACTGTTTTTGGCAAATAAAGCAGATGGTGAAAATAGGCGAGCAGAGACGGAGAAAATGTTAGGCCTGTGAGAAAAGTATGTCCTAGACATAACACACTAATCTAACAATGAACCTTGAAATTATACGAGCGATAAGGAATGGAAATACTCTCCATGAGTTGTTAGCGACGTAAAGTAATATGTAGGATCACCTGTGCCGGAATGGTAGGTTAAAAGCGAACCTTGAAACTGCATGGCTGATGGCAGACCCTGAGTTACTTCAGGTATGATGTAGCTGAATGTCTAACTCATTCCAGTCATATACTAAAATGAACACGTCATACGTGCCTCATGACGTACAGTTTAATTTTAGGAACACAGTGGCTTGCAAAAAAGAATTGATCGGTTTAAAAAAAATTGTGACCGAGTTGGTATTTTTAGTTTTAATAATTACTACGCGTTCACCATAAAGTTGATGACGAAACCAGCTGTGAAAGTTCTTCTGATATCTGCTTTTTGGGTTGACACATAACAGTAGGAAAAGGATGAAGGAGAATAAAGAGGAAAAGACGATGGTTAAAAGTGAATTGGTGCAAAAGGAGATTTGTGGCTCGTACTCAGTATGCATATTTGCCGGGAAGCACAGGTCGGAGGATCCGAAGGAAAACTGAGGTGAAAGTTAAAAAATCTCAAGGAGAGAAAATAACCGTGAGAGGCTTGGAGAAAATAGGAAAATGGGCGAAAGGTTGGAGGAAAAGCACAAGTACAGGAAAGAAAGACGTGTGTCAGGGGAGAAAGTTGAAAGTGTTGGAGGACTTTGAGCTGAAACTGCTGCTGGTAGGCTGGTATAAGAGTTGTGTGGGGATCATAAAAGGTTTCCCATATGGTCATAAAATTACTGCCCGTCTCCTCTTGTACAAATGTTTACACGAGCTTAAATATTAGCAAGGCCCAACTGGCGCATTAACTTTGTTTTGGTTTGTTCTCACGGTGATTTTCTTGGTCTTCTCTTACAGAAATCACCTGAGTCGGGCATCTTGATCTAGTGTACCTGTGTACCTTGTTGCACCTGGATCGTCTCACCTGTACCCTCCCTTGTTCAAGTGCCCGTTCCTGGTGTGGAAGGAGGTTATCTGATTCCCGGAGCTGGTGCTGCGAAAAAATAAAACTAATGAGCGACGGAAGAACAACAGCTGTAGCAAAAGCAATGTTGGTGCTGGCTAATTGTGTCATTTGCCTAGTGTAGTGCTTATGGGCATATGCTCAAAAGGAAATGCAATTTTCGGAACAGTGCAAGCACCAAGTGAACGTCGTAAATGAAAAGATGCATCCTCCAGTAAATTTGAAGCACCGAAAATGAACGTCCTGTGGCTCCGACTAGACCAGCAAGTGAATTCAGCGGGTGACTTGAGGAGCGCAGTGGAGAAATCTTGTTCACTACGGAGGAAGTCGTCTGTGGTGGATACAACAGAAGCGTTTTTACTTGGTGCCACCGCAGAACCGTGTTCAAAAGCAGAGGCGGCCCTTGCTCATTCTGTCTTAAGGATGGAGATGAGTACAAATGATTTTCGTTCATGATGAGCCCAGTAGCATTTAAATGGTGTCATTGACAGAGTCAAAGAAAACGGACTCGTTCGCTACTACGGCGAAAACACGGAACATGTCTCGATCCACCACGTGCCAAGTGTTACAAGAGGTCTCGAGATATGAGTCGCGGATTTCGTCCATGTAGTGGTCAAGTTCTGGGACCACTTTTTCTTAAACTGCTGAGTTTAGCGTCCTGTGAACATTGGTGTGGCAAATTAGTGTGCTCTTTTAAGGATATCAGTTGAAAACAGGAACGACAATCCAGTCAACGTAGTAGCACCGCCGTTATGATTATCCAAATGAAATTATGCAACTTTTCCGCTTCTAGTGACGATGAGCTTCTTTCTCAGTGAAGAAATTAAGTGCGGAACCTAAGTGCTTACAACCCTGCACACTTGCAGTGTATGCAATTCCCTCACTCCTCCGACCCTTTTACCTGTGTTCCTGATGAACATGTAAAATTTCTCGTGGACACATTCAACTGTCATGATGTCACAGGAGGAAGTAGTATTTTCACCGCCTCGGTTCAAAAATATCAACTCCCTCGTGTTCAAAGTTTGCACATGATAATTCTAAGCTGACGACTTAGTTATGGCCTCAGGAAGTCCCCTACACGTTGATAGAAGATCAGGCATGGATCCAAGCGATCAGAACGTACCCGACTCGAATCAATACCAAGGAGTTAAATGGGATATCGTTGCCGTAAGTTTTACTTCTACAGCTCTAATTCGATTTACAATTTTTCTATCGCAAAAATTATCCGAACCGTTATAGCTCCTTCACCACTTTCTCCATCACAGTCAAACAATTTCATAAAACTTTTTACGCGCCCACCGGTCCTGTGATTTGCAGAACCGAGGATCGTATTCTGATTGCATTTTGATCTCCGAGGTAGGTCGAACGAATAAGCCCTGTTACTCGCCAGTGACAGGATTTTTGTTTTGCTATGATGGTTCAGGAGATTAACAAAAAGGGAAATGGTCGTTAGGAATGTGAGAAGGAAGAAAAGGAGCGAAGGCTTTGGTGAGAGGAACTGAAGAGCAAATGATTGAAAAATATGTGGTTGTCAACTAGCTGTT
>VRMD01002929.1:0-12025 GCA_009872375.1 Sminthurides bifidus | reverse complement strand
AAGCAGTCTGAAGTTTCTGTAGCCAGCATAAAGTGAGTAGGATGAGGGAAGCAGCCGTCATTATAAATGAACTTGTGGACAATTTTTCCCCAACTCCATTGCCCTGTCATTTCATCCTCGACCACTGTTTTCTGGGCCTGGTCAGCGCATTTGTGCACGTACACGCTAATATAAGCTGCAAAAAAATCCATGCAGTGTTACTCATCAAATCCATTGAAAATTGATAAATAAGTCACGCTAGCGTTGTCATATGCATTGAATCATCGGTAACGTCTCTTACTTCCGTTGTGGAGCCGCAATTTAGAAATTCTTTTCATGCAGTACGTTGAATACTCGCAGTCAGTTTGATACCTTGGCGAACTGTCGAAGGATGAGCATGCCAAGTGTTTTTCATGTGATTTCGGTCGTTCCAAGCACTCGTAGCACCTAATACCCTGGACTGAAATGATACAAACGTTCCTTTATTCCATCTGCCAATTATTTACAAGCCTCCTTTAAAAGGATGCTTAGGCTTCTCCATAGGAATCTTCATCCTCGCGAGGAGGTTGCCGCTGGAAGCGTCTTAAGAAAGATTCATGGCAATGACCATAGCATTTACCTGTCTTAATTGCGATGGCCAGTAGTAAAAATATGCAAGAGACACGCACTGCAAGTTTGCCACTCAATTTTCGTGTCGGCATCCTGGACACCTGACTCCCACGCCAGTTTGGGTCTTATTCCTTCCTGCAGTGCGAGGATTCCAGCTATCTCAAGTCTTTTGTCGTTGATAAGAATCCGGTGCGGTTTAACTCCATGTCACTGCTGAAGAACCGCGCTTTTAACTGAAGCCGATTAGAACACTGTGCGAAAAAAAGGGGAGAAAACAAGCCTTGGCTTCATTGCGGCACAGATCGTTTCCGTTTTACAAATGGCGAGAACGTGAAGCCTTATCGCGAGCAGGGCTGAGTGATGACTGAGGCGATTCAGGAGATGCTGTTGCTCTTTCATACNACAAATGGCGAGAACGTGAAGCCTTATCGCGAGCAGGGCTGAGTGATGACTGAGGCGATTCAGGAGATGCTGTTGCTCTTTCATACGAGCATAAAGTTGATATTATTGGCGTAGGCCAATGATTAAGGGTAGGTTAACTGAAGCAATGACTGGGGATAGGGTACCGCTATGCGGAACGAAAAAGGCCAAAACAGAAGAGATGCTTACAATTTTTGCCAACACCTCGTCAAAGTGCCGTCAGGCCAGGCTCGCGAAACTTATGATGAGGAGAGGCGAGAAAAGATGAATAAGGCAACTAGGGTGAGCAAGCTTGGGGAAGGTGGAAAGGAAAACGTTGGCCAAGCTCAGAGAACAGTGTACCTCAATTTACGAATGGTCAGTGAAACCTTGTTTTCTTCAAACTGTTTGCTCAGAGCTTTTTCTTCGGCCATGCCATGTTGACATGCGCATTCTTGTTGTTGTTGACAGCGACATTTCGAACCAGTGTCGTTGAAGACCTATTGCGGACCTATTGCGCAGAGCGTTTTAACCGCAACTTTTGTGCTAATTAATGAAGAAAAGAAACAAAAGCTATCGAGAGCACATGTAATTCCCAGCCATTAGTGCGAAGTCGTCTACAGCTTGAATGGAAGCGAACGCTGTGTCCCAATGAGATTCTCCTATGTCTCCCAGCAGAAACAAGTGGCAGACAAAAAATAGAATTCCCAATTTCCGGTCTTGAAAGACATATGAAAGTGTAGAAAGGCGGCAGAAATAGTTTCATTCTTCCTTAGGTGTGCAAATGCAGTTCACAAGCTGGGAAAGAGAACATTACGGATGCTTATCTTGTCGAGTTCACCAGGATGAACGAGAAGGAAGTGCAAGAAAATGACTGAAACGGACGAAAGATTCACTCTCGTCAGTTCAGTTCCACTTTTCTCAACTCCCTGTACTGTGCACAATACGTGCAAAAGTGCAACAAAAAGAATACCCAATGGGTGGCTGCAATAATCACGGGCCGTGGTCTTGGCAACAATTCATGAAATTAGACGTCATATGCGTTAGATTGTGCGTGAAGGAGCACAGCTAACATCTGCATTCTAACTTTCTTCAGGCAAACCCGACGGGAGGTTCGTCCATTGCCTCACGTACTGCAGGAGACAGTTTATGGCATGTCATGCGTGCGATGCAAAGATTACGCTTGGATTAAAACCGCCACCGCATGCAAAATTGGAAACCATTGTAAGAAAGAGTCCAATTTGTTAATAACCGCTAATTTGGTCAAAAGAAATGTCTGTTTTTTATAACTGATCACGCGTCGCAGGTCGGCTTTTGTTCCCAGGGGATACCTTTGTCGAAATGAAATATTCCCGACTAAGTAAGAACCTGTCGACTACCGGAAGGGTTTGATGAGAACGACGAAAACGTTGCTATAGCGTTCAAGTTAACTTTGTTAATAATGTTTCGGCAAGAAAAAAAATCGTCCAGCGCGCCTTTGCTTGGAGTCAATCAAGTAAATTGATGAATGCTGTGATAATTCCTTTGCGAATTCATCAATTAGCAAGCTTCTTCGCAGCATTAAATTAAGATTGTATTTGTTGTTCGTGTGCTCTACTTGCAGAAGTAAATCATGATATCATGCTAAAGGTCGTTCCGTATGCCCATTCAGTTTTACACAAGCTACCGGAGGCAAACGTTTGCGTTCTTATGCCAGGTTTGTGAGATTAAGAACGACCCGTCGTGATTTTCCTCTGTACATTTTTGAGAGACGGCATGCCTTGATGCGATGCTGACAATTTCAACCATTACCTAAAAACTCAACTTCCATAGATAAATTGAGTCAGCTAGTTCGATCCGTAAGATTAATGTGCCCTCGAAACGTCTGCGTATAAATTCAAGAGCTGCTGTCTTACGCCATTAAATTAACCAAAACCGTAGCATTGCTCAACGAACCCAGTCTCGGAACCATCAGTTAATGGTAGCGGCTTGTTGGAAACGTAGCACATGGTTTTGGCACCAAGTCGGCTGGTTGGACGTACTCAATGCCAAATGCCAGTTTCTCGTTTCAGAGTTACTTTACCTGAACTGCCGCACTTGAAAAAGGGTTATGAAGAGTGAAAGATTAGGACTTGGAAGCAAAAGGAAGTTAGTAGAGCGGGAGATGATCGTCGTCCTCCTTTACATACACCACACGTCAGTCTAACGCTGCGCTGCGCTGCCACCTAATGAAATTAAACTAGTGCGTGTGTTCGACTCCAATGCCAGTGCAGCGTCACATGGTAAAATGTCTTCAACTTTTGTGCTTGCCATGTACATACAATGTAGGTTTAGATATTCCTACAGATTATAAAAGGCAGGTGAATCACAGGTGCATTTAAGGATTAAATCAATAACGGGCAGGTGTACTGTGTGCTGCGATCAGACCATGGTGGGAGTCAGATCAAGCTCATATTTACAAATCTACTATCCACCAGACTCTTTGAGTCTTTGGGTATTTTACTCATCAGTTGCAGGAAAAAAACGGCCCTGTTCTTCAGTTTTAAAACGCTGCGGAAATGCTCCGTTTTTCACGTTTATGTTACATCAAACGATCAAACTTTCATCGGAGATGAATGAAGAAATGAATGCTAAGAAATGAATGATGCTGAAGTTGGCGTTGGTTATCACGAACCATTCTTACCTTGTATTCTTTCGAGGTATGGTAGTTCTAGAGGCAGTTAGTGCACCGGTTAGCAGTTTTTCCAAAATGGTTGCACTTTAAGAAGTCGGTAGAAAAAAAGTCTCAACATCTACGTTTAATTTCACGCCGTCTGAAAAAAATACTTCTTTGACAACGCATTCCATTTATTTTCCTTATAATAAATACATTCTGCAGAGCTTAAGCTGAATACTTGTTACTCACTAACCTTCTTGATAAGTGATGTAATTAGGAGCTCATCTAATCATGAGACATTATAAGAAGGTTGATAAGGCAACAATAATGCGTAAGTTTACCTGAATTGGAACGATTTAGCAGAAACAGTATAGCTTTATGAAGGTCAATTTTCACCCATCATGCCCATATTCAGAACAAGGAACTAGTTTGCAATTTTCTATCCATCTACGCTACGGATCCAAACTCGTTTTAGTAGCTGCGTAGGCGCTGCGTGTGCCGGGTCTTGTGAGACCTAAGGTAGACAAAGGACATCGTATTGCACTTACTAGTTGAAAAGTATACATGGCAAGCAATCTAAAGTTTGCCGTCAAACTGATGTACTTTTGTTGAAACTTGAGCGACGTCACTACAGCACGAAAAACCATGCGAAACGAAATGGGGTTTTCGGCGAAACCGAAGGTAGAGTACAAGAAATGTTTCTATCGGCGCTCCGAAAGATTACGCAGGAATCCTTTTCTCCTGACCCCAGATAGGGCTCAGTGCCCTTTCGAAGTCCCAATTAAGGATTGGACTTAAAGGACGTGGATCCAAAATATGCCTCTTCTGGTAGGGATTCAATGCGCTCTACTCTCGAGTAAATGGCGACATAATCGACGGATTCCAATCCAAATCTCTGATACAATATCATATTCCAGTCACTAGTGGGTAACAAGGGATTCATTTTCAGGTCCAACGGATTCGGTGCACAGAATTGCTTTTGCGTCGGACCAATGATTAGGACATAGGTACCCTGAAATAAGTCTAAGTAGTTTTGAAAGGCGCGTAGATTGTTGAAATACGAGAGCATCATAAGATCTTGACCTGTTCCAAAAGATTCTTGCAGATGAAAGTCCTCATTAGCAAAAACCAGCGGTATGAACTGTGGTGGAGCGTATTTGCTGTTCCACCACTGTGAGTCAATTTCCACACCAGTCATTGTCACTTTTTCCACTGAATCATACGGCCTTTCCTCGGATACGTTAATATCTGTTTCTTTTTGAGGAAATTCATCCCCATGTTCCGGGGTAAAGCTGGGGGTTTCACTGTAAGCCACAGATTCTGAAAGCGTCGTCTGCCCTAGATCATTGACTTCAGCGTCGGTCGCCAACGTCTCGTTAGACACTTGCAACAGAAGCCACTCAAGTAGACCAGTGCCGCAGCCTATGCTAAATATGTTTTGTATTTGACGAGACTTAATGAACCCTGCAAGGATTTCCAAGTCCCAGATCGTTGGTACTGGCCACAAAATACAACGCAAAGCAGTTCTATCCGGTCGGGATTCCTCAGGGAACCCTTCGTGCAAACATTGCAAAATTTCACACACGTTTTTCTTTTTGCACAGCTTCCGGAATTCAGCGATCACTATGTCCGAATTTTGTGCCATTATGGTGGCTTATTAGATTTTATTCTATCTTCGCACTGATACTATAAGTCATATGGAGCAGAGCACATCAACATGCAGGTGTTTTCAAAGGTTTGTCTTCTGCTTAAAAGAAACCGAAGCAAGGATGCTTTGCTTTAATGCGAGCACGTGGATATGGAATGTAGATCTATTTTTAACGTGATGTGATGTGCATTTCTGCTTCTGCACACAAACAAGACCTGACTGAGAGCTCTCAACCTGGGTGTTCCACCAGGAATGCACTGCATCAAATAATTTAGAACAGCAGCATCCAGATTATGAATACGGATGAGAAAAATAGTTAAAAAACTGACTAAGGACAGAAAAAGGCATCCACAAGGGATTCAACTTCAATTTTTGAACCCTCGTAAGACCAATTGTTGAAAGCATGATTGGAGGAGGCATAAAGTGCAAACTACTGTGAGACTAGACGAACACCATGACATCAGCCAAACATTGAAATTCTTCTGTACGTCATTTTCTGCATCATGTAGAATGCAATTTACGCGTATTATGTGCTCAGAGCATGAAAGTAGCTAATAGACATCTATATATCTATGTATTATGTGCTCATGGATTATTTTCCAAAAACTTATCATTTATTTATTTTTTGATTTTATTTATTTATTATTCATTTATGCGATTGACGACAAAACGTTCTAGGTTGAAACGAAACCAACCCCGACATGGCGTCCTAAAAATTTATAAGGTGCTACCCTTGCATAGAGAAATTGGATCCAGAGCTACTTGACTTGACGCTGCTTCTATTAAATACTTAGGCTACAGTTGGAAGCGGGGTTTTCAATCGAGGGCCAAACTTTTACCCCAGGTTTTTTTATCAGTTTTTATCATCACCAAAAGGAAACCCGGACGGAATAGACGGTGCGTATAGAACAAACAATTTTGTTGTCACTTCTCTGACCATTTGTGTCGGCGTATGCAATTAAAAAAATTTCTAGTTATCATCAGGGCCATGAAAAGGATAAAACAGCACGGAAGTTAATCTTACAGGTATTGAGCTGCTGTGTGATGCAGAACCACATCAAGAATCCCAGGGTTACATTAGCAATTTAGGATTTCCAGTATCGTCTCAACTAGCTTTGTAATTACTAGAATAGCTGTTGATAGGAGAATCTCACGAAAAATCTGTAACTAATGCATTTTATTGTCTTTTTGCAACTCGCATTTGCGGTAGATCGGGACACAACATAAGAAACTGTCGCTGTCAAATTGCGGCTTGCTACCAGCATAGCCAACATTTGTGATTGTTTTCGGTGGAAACTTCAATGCCTTTAGCAAGTTTCTTAAACGTCTAACTTAGCTAGATTTTGTTTTTGACGTAAATGTAAAAATGGAAGGACCCTTGAAATCATCAAACCTTAAGCAGGAAAAATCTATTTGACGTTTTTTAAATGTCTTTGGGTGGCGATTGTGATAACCCTTTTAGTGTAACTGTTGGGTCAAAATTTTTTGATGCGTTAGGAAATCGAACGAGCAGCATCCTTATATTATTGTCTAGAGGAAAATGATTATGAAAGTCAGCAGTATTTTAATGAATCATATTTATGTAATTACGCAGGATTCCCGGCTGGGTTTTAGCCCACTGGTGGAAAATGAGTGCTGCTGGAGAAGAACGGGCCAAAGGTGGGCCAGGCAGTGGGGGTACTGCCAAGAATTCGGGATTGAAAAAACCGAGCTATACCAGCTATAAGCTGATAGTGGACCCTGCACTGGTAAAAGGGGCCACCGAAAAGTTGTATCGGTTTGATGGGAATGTCCCAGATAATCCCATGTATCAATGTTCAGGTGCGTGATCCCAGAAGCACGATACTTAACAGGCTGTGGAACCGATTGGATGAGGTTGAACTTCCTGTACCACGCTTTAAGGTATGATTGAACGAACAGTGCCGATAGTTGCAGTTCGAATCGTTTGAAAATCGCTCAACAATATTCTGATTTCGTGGATATCATTGCAGATTGATAAAGATTATGTTGGCACTCCTCCTGCTGTAGAAGTCACTATTAAAAACATCAACGATAACATTGACAAGCAATTTTTGAAGGAAATGGTGAGGAATCAATCTTACTTTGTACTTGTTAAACACGAAAAGACAGTTCTAAAATATTCTCTTCATGATTCAGTTACAGAAATTTGGACCCATGGAGGAGTTATTTATTTATTACCATCCGTTAACCAAAAAACACTTAGGATTAGGAAGAATCGTGTTTGAGTACAGGAAGGCAGCGCGCGAATGCGTAGAAAAAATGAATGGTAGATCTGTGATGGGACAGGTTCTTGAGGTGTTTTTTGATCCATTCGGATCTCAGTGCAAGGCATTATACGAAGATCTTACTTCAGAAAAACCGAAAGTTGAACCGAAAGCTGAGCCTAAGGCTAGTGTAAAAAGTGATAAAGACCCAAAAATTTCTTTAAGTGTTTCTTCGACGCCTTCAAATCGGAATGATAGCTATCACAGCAGTTCTCAACCAGCCAGCAAGCAAGTGACTACCCCAGCGACCGGGCGTCCAAGGTACAGTAAGTTATTATTTGCGCGAGTAGCCATAAAAATATAAACATCTTGAAGAAAACTGTTCTTTTTTGCAGCTACACCCCTAGTGATCCTGGATACGCTACCGCTAATGATAATAACAGTGCTTTCAGCGAGCACAGCAAACAGTCCCTTTCATATTCCACGGTAACCTCTTATTCGTCTTATTCAAGCATAACTCATTCATCAAATCCGTCCTACACGCAAACTCCTAGTTGGTCCGGTTCTCCGGTGGTATCTAACTATCTCCCTTCCCCCGTTACTAAACTTGAGCAGCATAATAGCACGTCTCCGACAGGTATTTGATTTTGCCATGTGATTAAGTACATATGGAGTATAATATCAATTGATATATCAGCTTATAATCACCCAACAGATAGTTACTACGAGAATGGTGGATTCTCTCCGAAAATGGACCTTGATACAAGGATCAAGTTACTTTTGAGTGGCAAGTCAAGTGAGTTTGTGAAACATTTAGGAATAAGTGAAGACGATAGTGAGCCGGAACAAGTGACACAACGAATTAACCGTAAAAGAAGTAGAGTATCTGTAACAAGAAATGAAATTTGGGGAAGTGAAAGTGAAGAAGAAACCGTGGAGGATAAATTCGCAAAAAAGTTCAAAAGAAACACTTTTGTGCCTGTCGACGACCCAAGCATGGCCTCGCACCTCAAAGGGTATAGGGCCGACTATTATCAGTCGCCGCCACCCTCGCCGTTTCTTGCTCTACCGAAGTTGCGCAATAATGGGATAAAGGTAGAATCTTTTACTTCAAAGTTCAACTTTGATTTTTTTTAACTAAATGATATCAGATTATCATGTTTTCTAAGAAACTGAACTCAATGGATGCTGATCTGGACCAAGTATCGGATGATTCTGAAGACTTGCTAAATGGTCCGGTGAGGAATGATGAAGAAATGAGCTTATCGTCCTTATCCCCAGATGACCCTGCCAATATCAAACTTCCGCCAAACCCACCTCTTCCGCCGTTGCAGGTTACGGCAGTTCCTCCACCTTCATATCCACCACCTGGATTTACTCCCAATATTCCACCTCCATTTTTTGGTGCCCATGGTTTCCCCCATCTACCTGATCATGCTCATTTGCAATATCCTCCTTCTGGCTCTCATTTCTTATTTGCTCCTTGGGGGCACGAACATATGCAAAATATTCAACTTCAGCATCCACAAGGTCCATATTTTTCACCCCATCTGAATTTTCCTCCAATGGTTCCACCCTTGCCGCCTGAGCCTCAAATTCCGTCAGAAAGTGACGTGGGTAATGAAACAGATGTGACCTCAAAATTAGTCAAGTAAGTGTGGAAGTTCTGCTACACAAATTTCCTATTAATCTAAACAAAGTGCCGAATTAAATTTGATAGCTACTTTTGGTTTTTACCAGTACGGTGTTGGACCGGTTAGTACAAGAACTGAAGCAAACACTAAGACGGGATTTTCAGCGCCGGATGATTGAAAGTGTGGCCTATAAGAGTTTTGATACGTGGTGGTCAGAAAATGAAAAACAACAAAAGGTAGCTGCGTAAAGCTTACAGGCACAACTCTCGTTGTTGATACATATAAATCTTCTTTCAATTATACTTGAACGAACTTTTGTAATTCGATTTGAATTATACAGGAACAACAGGCTTCCAAAACAACTATTGTCACTGAAATCAGGCAAGAAACTCCAGGATTTATCTGGACGGCTGGAAAATTTGTGGAGGCAGACAAGACAACGGAGACTAGCTTTAGCTTGGGCTTTAAAGCTGCCATTCCAAAACTTCCATCTTTTAGGGTAGATTAAATATTTTAAATTTAATCGTAAATAGATACGAGAAAATGATTCTTGGCTGTCCGATGTGAGTTGGTATCTAATGTGTTGTGTTTGTTCAGAGGAAAGCTCCAAATCCTCCTCGAGTTCTCGATGATGATGACAGGCGCTCTGATGATAGCGATCTAGAAGGAAGCAAGTCCAGTTGGGATATTCAGGTGAGAGTTGGCGCTATTTTACTTACTGAGCCATTTGACCGGCTGATTTTGTGTCCGAAATTCTAAAAATTTTATAAAAACAATACATCGTTATTTTTTCAGCGAAATAAGCGGTCGAGGAGAATCAGTGTTTCTTCAGATCAGTCAACATCTTCAGATTCATGTAAGACTTGTCAGTACTTGTGTAATTCTAAAATATACAGAACTAGCTCTGAAATTTTTCTATATGTCTATTTTAGCATCTTCAGATTCTAGTAGTTCCGATTTAGATAGTGATGAGGATGATACAGACTCGTCTCTAGATAGCCTAGAATCAGTCAGCGACAAAGATATACAAGTCAACCCACGCGCAGAAGAACCCAAAACTGATATTCGTGACTTGCTTCTCGAAACGGAAAGGTAAGTATCCTCTGCAATACTTGTGAGATTTTTATCCATTGCAAAAAGAAGTAATGACTGAATAACTTATTTTTCTGGTTTCATTCCAGTATATCGGATGAATCTGCACGGTCATTTAGCCAAACTTCAACTCCGTTAAGGAGTTTATCCCCGGATATAGAGACTGAGAAACATGAAGACTTAAATGTAGATTATACTGATAAATTGTATGAAGCGGATGAGCCACATGACCGGGCCCATATAGCAGATTTAGATGATGACAAAATTGCTCATCGCAGTCCAGACATTAACCCCACTGCTTCTCCTGAAGCTCCGTTAAGTCCCAAGAAACCGGATATGACATTTTTACAGGATCATAGTTATTGTTTGAAAGATGAGCCATCTCCTCCGTCAGATTCTGAAGACAGAGACGACAAGGCTGCTAGTAAAGAAACTCTTCCCTTCAGTGAACTAAATTTGCAGCCTAATCAGTTGTGGAACGACACTAGGGCATTCATAAAGGCTCCACGCCGCAAAGCCTTCAAGGCTTTCAAACGAAGAAATGAAAAAGAAGAACTAGACATATGCTTCGAATTTCTTACAAGTGGCATTGATGCTGAGGATATTCGTTTCCTGCAAAAGAGTTACGAGATGATGCTAGCGCTTTCTGAAGCAGAGGATTCTCAGGTAATATCATGGCACAGCTTCATGAGCAACCATAATTTAAAATTTAATCTTTTGCTCAATTTGGACGAAAAACTGTTTGTTTTTTCAGACTTATTGGTTGAATCAGACTCATTGGGTAGACCATCCACCTACAATTTGTCTTCCAGGAAAATCCAAGCCTGGCAAGCGTGTACATATTACAGGGTCTGCCAGGACCGAAGGATTTTATAAGCTGGACCAAGCTGAAAAGCAGAAGCATAAGTTACACCTGTCAATAGCCACAGCTCTAAATCACGCCAATTCATCAGGAGGTGTCGGAGTCACCAGTTTGTCTGTCGACAAACCAGCTGGAAAAACTCAAATTATGTCCCGAGAAGCTCGTTCCAATCAGCGTCGATTATTGAATGCTCTAGGAAACGAGTTCGAATCTGATCTTCTGAAGTTCAATCAACTGAAATTTCGTAAAAAGCAACTTAGGTTCGCCAGAAGTAGTATACATGACTGGGGCTTGTTCGCGGCGGAGCCTATCGCAGCTGACGAAATGGTTATTGAATACGTGGGTCAAACGATTCGACCGATTATAGCAGATGTTCGAGAGCGAAAATACGAGGCTGTGGGGATCGGTAGTTCGTATTTGTTCCGGATCGACTTGGAGAACATCATTGATGCCACTAGATGTGGAAATCTATCTCGCTTTATCAATCACAGCTGCAGCGTAAGTACAGTTTATAGTATTGAGGATCTATTCTGGAATTTAAATAACAATAGTTATTGATTCTGATTGCGGTAAAATGTGAATGAATAACCTGCTGATGAACATTCTTATCTGATTTCAGCCTAACTGTTATGCAAAAATCATCACGATAGAGGGGCAGAAAAAAATCGTCATTTACTCTAAGCAACAGATAGCAGTCAATGAAGAAATCACGTATGATTACAAGTTCCCCTTCGAGGACGAAAAGATTACCTGTTTATGTGGTTCTGCTCAATGTCGCGGTACACTTAATTAAGTTTTTATGTATGGCTCACGGTAAGTGTCAGTGTTATCCAGGATAAGGTTTAATGGATTATGTACATCGTACAACTTGAATCATTCGTGAAAAGTTAATATTAATTCTTATTACTAAGAGAAAATAGTAGTTTAGGGCTTTTAAAAGCA
>VRMD01002928.1:0-12025 GCA_009872375.1 Sminthurides bifidus | reverse complement strand
AAGCGTTTGTACTCAGCAAAATTTGATGCATATTCATATTTAATTTGTGAAACCTCCCGCTCAAACATCTTCCTACAGTCCGGGCATGGATCCGGATTGGGGCAGGGTTCCTTGGGTGGGCATGGGGTGGTTTCCTCTGGCAACGTGGTTGATACTTGGGTTGTAGCTTCGCAAATTGGGCAGGTGGGACAGTTTGTAGGTGGACATTGGGCTTGGACTTTCATTCTGGATGATGCCCTGTTTCTCCCCATTCTCGTTGGAGCCGCAAAATCAAATCCATCTGGGTTTGGACCTCTGAATTTTCTATCAAACTCGGAATACAACTGTCTAATATTGTCATCAAATACCACATCCGTAATCAAGGTTCTTTTTAATGGAGGCAATGGTTTATCATTAAAATACGCATAAGTAACGTTACCGATTGTTTCTCTCAACAGTTTAATTTCCAACTCAGTTGTTCGATTTGTTTGTTGCACTCTTGGAGTGTTGGTAGGAGAAAGTTGGGTAATGGGACGAGGGTTTGATTTAGGTGTTGTCGAGATGGATGTGACAGATCTTTGTTGCTGCCATGATCTTTCCCTTAAGGGGTCAGGTACAACTCCTGCAATGTTACCTATGTCAAATGCTCTTGGATCTACTGGAGAAAATCCTAAGGCCATTGAGAACATGGCGGTGTAAAATTCAGTATCGACGGTGTCTGTATTTATGGCCGAAACGCAAATGATGAGAGTGAGGATGAAGAAGAATTTGGAAATCATCTGTAAATATTGTATGACTAATGAGTGTTTAAATACGAATAGCTCTGGCTCTATCGGCTAAAGCGTCATAAGGCCCTACTTGAGCTATCTGAGCATATTGCCTTTGCTGGTGTGCTACTTCTCTCTCTTGAGGGTAGATTTCTCTTGGGACTGACTCTCTAGGTGCGGTTGGTTGCGTTGTAATGTAATGCAGCGTACGTTTTGAAAGATCCTTCAAGTTTTCATTAAGATGGTTGCATTTTTGTGCAGCCTTTTTCCATCTACACATAGCAATAGTGAGAAGAACGAATAGTAGAACTATTATGATGAAGTTTACTATTATCACGGAAGATGTGACTATGTTCAATGCTAAATCGCATTCCGGATGTAACGCTCTAACTGCAACAGGAAGGTAAACTGGGGTACTGAAGAACTTGTAACTCAGGTATAGGATTGCTCCTGTGTTCAACAGATGCCATAGAATGCTAACATAATTGTGTGTGGCTTGTGTGTACGTCTTAATTGGTGGTAACTCTTTTAGAAGATTGAAATTCCACTCGTGCAGAGCAATATGACTCAAGTTCATTCGCCAGTGTGGATTGAGAATGTCTGACAAATTAGCTACTTGCTTGTGTGGTAGAAAAGGTCTATGAACTTTGATAGTGTCATTTAGCTTGATCCAACTTGGTGGGAGGACTATCGTGACTGCTGGTGAGGATGGGAAGAAATTGAAACACGGGAATGGTGATTCTACAACTCTATTGGGACCAAAGAATATCTCAGACCCACAAGCTAAAGCTACTATGGTCGTTCCTATTTCTTGCCTTTCTAATGCATGTTGACTACCATCTTTAAGTTTAATCACTGCATCTGCAGGAGCATTCGTGATAGCAAATGTATTAGGATTAAACTGAATGATTTCAGGAGTGTTATCTGTTCGAAAGCACTCTAATGGACAAACAGCTGCTAAGTCAGATGGTGGCGCTCCTCTAAATATCTTATCAATGCAAACTTGCTGTACAGATGGATGGTCTGCGTGCTGTTGGACTAAACACATATCCAGATTGCATTCCCTTGAACTTGCATGAAATGGAATAATATTTGCATGTTTTACAGTTTCTAAGTTTTGAAGCTGAACTGATGTAGCAACATATTTGGGAATATGTGGGATCATGCATAATAGTCCTGAGTGAAAGAATTTTATTGGAGTAAGTTGGAATAAATGCCAGTCATGCTGTTTCCTTGCAAATGGTATCTTCATCGAAACAAAGACTCTGTTTTTCTCAAAGATGCATGTGGTTAGAGATTTTGCGTAATACTCCTGAATATTAGATTCTGGGTTGATGGCGAGGACATGGTCATGTTTGGCTAAGATGCTTTCCTTCTGTCTCAGTGTAAGTAAGAGTTTTTCTGGTGGGACTAGTGCTAAAGGCAATTTTCCATTAATACAATCCTGCCTTACGGCGTTAGCTATGTTGATATCTGCCATATGCGCTGTTAGTAATTGCATATTAATGACGAGTCCAAATAGCATATCTAATTCCTGCCTTACTTCCTCATTAGCACTATAATAAGCGTCAATGATAAAATTGAAACTATTCCCTATTGCCTCTAGTGTAGCATCCATATACGTATCTCTATTCTCAATAGTTTTCGCCAGTTCAACGATATCCTCATGATTGTCTGAGACTGCTGATTTTAAGGTTTTTAAATACGTTTCTACGGCTGACGATGATTGCCGAACTTCCTGAAACATGGACCAGTCTGCTACTCCAAAGAAACTACTCCATATTCTACTAGGAAACAACAATGGGTTATATGCGTTATTGTAGAATGGGTTATCTATTAGGTTTGCATCTCTCTTTGTACGAGAGTGTGTGATATGTTGCTCTGTTTCGGTGGTGTTACTCTCAAAATATTGAGGATGCGTTAGCCTGTAGATGAGGAATGATAATGCGGATCTTTCTGGTGTACTCGTGTCTATGTCAAGTTCTCTAGGGTCAAAATTCTCATCCCAATTATTCAGGCAATGAGGTGAATCGCAGTAGTCGTATTCCCAGTTTAGAGTTAGCGTATTAAATGACCAAGCCGGTAGTATGGGGCGAATATGAGCTCTATTCATTGGCGGTGGTGAATCAAAAAGACGTATCATGAAGTGTGCTAACTCTTTTAATAGAACCTTTGTGATACCTATAGGCATGTACATAGCTTCAATAGCACCATCTGCAATATTCCTAGCTCTCGTAGACCTTGTGAATCTAGATGCTGGATGTAACAGCATGTCAATAATCAAGTCTCCTGTCATGTTGGATGTATGCTTCCCTACAGGTGTGTATCCTCTAAGAACTTTGTTTAACGGTGAGCCAAACGTATTAAGCAATACAGTTAACTCATACAGAATGGGTCTAAGAGTGATGTTATGCTGCCTTTTTAACCATTGCGCTAGTTTCACATCTAGAAATATTCCTCTAATAGAGTCTAGCCTTTCTTGGTCTACATCCTTGAATTGGTCTTCTTCTGTTTCTGTATTACGCTTTTTACGATCTCGCGGTGCAGGTGTTGTATCTTGTGGTCTTGTCGACTCATCTAACGCAAAGGATGTATTTCTCCTGAACTGCTCCCTAACACTATTAGCCGTGATTGGATTTGGTGAAGATGTATTTATGACTTTCGGTCTTTTGCGTAGTCCCAACTTTTTAGCATGCGCTTCTACTGTTATGTTTTTTAATTTGTTAAGTGCAACTGTTTGTTGGTGGTAAAGGGAAGAATTAGGGATAGGAAGCCCTGGGAAAATTTCATCTCCTAATCGCTGGACTCTACGGAGAATCGTATTTTGAACCATTTTAATTAGTTCAGCTGTACGACACGCCTCAGAAGGGACATTTCTTCTTCCATTTGGGTCTGCTTCAGTGTCGTCGGCTGGAGTTTGCCCAGGGTTGGAAGTGTCACAAGTCATATTTAGGAGTGAAGGTGGGTCTACAGGTAATTCAAATTGCCAGCTAACGGGAACCGAGCCGGTGTAAATCAGGGTCTTGGGTAACCGCTGAATATACGCTCCTGAGCTGGCTGAGAATTTGGCTGTGCTTGGCACGGCGCACCCAATGAGGAGTAATAGGAGGGTTAAGAAAGACACCATGGTGGTAAGAAGATTGTTGATTGGCGTAAACCTTGCCGGGACTCTACGTTCTCTCGAAGAGCGACGGAGTGTCGGAGTCTGC
This sequence comes from Sminthurides bifidus, assembly GCA_009872375.1. Classification (NCBI taxonomy): domain Eukaryota; kingdom Metazoa; phylum Arthropoda; class Collembola; order Symphypleona; family Sminthurididae; genus Sminthurides; species Sminthurides bifidus. The sequence goes on along the minus strand of VRMD01002928.1, from coordinate 8,070 downwards.
AGTGTTTCCTCAATCCTGTCAGGTGAATTTGGCTGCTTCAGAATTGGATTATGTGTCGATCGTTCATGGAAATGCTTTAGTCGTTCTGCATTTACTATTTGTTCCTTATTATGGTGAGTCAGCGGTTCTACTGGAGCTACCTTAAATACGTTCTCAGAGATGTTATGGGTGATTACGTAAGGTCCTGTGAATTTGAGTCGGAACTTAGAGTACTCATGAGGTTGTAATGTTGGAAAGTGAACAAGCACTACATCCCCTATCTTGTATGTAGGTGCGACTCTACCTTTATCATATTTCTCTTTTGCTACTTCCTGGTTCTGCTTAATGTATGCTTTGGCTAAATCATGAGCCTGATATAATTCTTCTAAATATGCTTTCACCTCATAAGGCGCTTCGGCGTCGGGCTTCAATGCGTTTCCTGGGTACCGTAATAGTCTGCCAAACATCAAGTAAGATGGTGTGTACTTAGTACGTTCATTAACTGAATTATTGTAACTCGCAACACATGATCCTAAAAATGTAGGCCATTGGTAAGGTTTCATGTGACAATAATTTCTAAGCATTGTTTGAACAATACGAATGGCTAGTTCTGCTGGTGCATTGGACATTGACTTATAAGGGACTGAGAAGATTTTCATTATCCCTGAAAATTCGACTAGGCCTTTGAAGAAAGACGCATTGAAAGTTGTAGCGTTATCAGTGAGAATTGCATCAGGGCAACCGTAAGGAAGAATTATGTCGTTTATTACGAATTTAGCTGCTGACTTCGCGGTTGTGTCCTTGATTGGTCTAGCAAAGAGATATGAAGTGAAACAATCTACTCCACAAATGAAGTAGTTATACCCATGACTTGGTATGGATGATGTCAATGGGCCGCAGATGTCTACACAGATAAGCTGCATAGGCTTTTCTGCTTGAAAGTGTTTCAGAAAGCCTACCTTCCTTGTATTCAGCGATTTTCGAAGTTGGCATGTTTTACATGATCGCACATACTCTTCAATGTCTGACCTCATGTTTTTCCAGTGATAATTCCTCATTTTCTGTGAAGTTTTGCTGATTCCTAAATGACCTGAATTATCATGGTTTAGGATAAGCATTTGTTGGCGAAGGTTTGATGGGATCAAAACTTTCCATTCATCATGGTATAATGTCATCAGGACATTTTCCATGAGCTGAAATTGCGCATTCCCTTTTCTTGCCTTTTCCCTCAAATCAGCATATTCTTGCTTTTGTGCTTCTATAATCGATTCTATCGAAATTATGTCTTCATCATCTATTCCTGTTGAAACGTAGTTAATTAAGCTCAATTCCCTTAATTCAGATCCGTCCGTTTCCTCGTACTTGTCTGGATCTATTGCTCTACTCAGATAATCACTAGCGAAGTTACTTCGTCCTCGTCGGTATAAGCAATTAAAGTCATAAGTTTGCAATTTTAGGCTAAGCCTAATTAGCATGGGATTGGCATTGATGGACATAGTACGTACATAACGCAAGCTGCTGTTGTCTGTGATTACTGTGAAACGTACTCCTGAAAGATAGTACTTTAGATGCAGAATGGATTCTGTCAATGCAAGTAGTTCTAATCCAGCACTGGAATATCTAGTTTCTGCTCCACGCAGTGCCCTGCTATAACAATGGATTATGGTTTTCAAATTGTTCTGAAACTGGAACAGAATGCCTGCAATTCCGTATTTCGAACCATCTGTCTCTAGGTATGGATGTAAGGTAGGATCAAAGAATCCGCACGCCGGACTGTCTAATAGCATTTTACGCAGTTGCTCAAAAGCATTGTCACTTTCAGGTGACCAGGTGAATTTCGGTGCTTTCATATCCTGAAGAATGGGATGTACAATGCTACTGTAGTTAGGTATAAGCTTCCTGTAATAATTCATGAAGCCTAGATAGCTACGAGTTTCCTTGAGGTTACGGGGTGTTGCCATTTTACGAATTGCTGCAAACTTATTGGGACAAATACCTATTTTCCCTTTGCCGACTCTGTAGCCTAGAATGGAAAGCTCCGAGTACCCTATTTTGGTTTTCTGTACCTGGACTGTCAAGTTAACTGATTTCAAAATTTCTAGGAACTGTTGCAATCGTTTTAAGTGGTCCTCAAAAGTAACTGTATGAATGTGGAGATCATCGAAAAAGAAGTTCATGCATTTCTCTTTAATCAGATCCCTAAAGGATTTCTGAATTATTTGGGAGAAACATCCTGGTGCAAGATTTAAGCCTTGGGGGCAGCGACGAAAAGCGAATAGATTTCTAGGTGTTACTATTGCTGTGAATGGGCGAGATTCTGGTGCAACCAAAATTTGATAGTATGCTGACAAAAGATCTATCTGCGTGATGTAATTTTTTCCCAAAAACTCTTGTAGTAGATCGTCAATCCTAGGGATGGGGTAAGCATATTGCTTTATGCGTGAATTTAGAGTCCTAAGATCTGCTAGAAAGCGGTATCCTCCGTTAGGCTTAGGAAGGAGGAAGCATGGTGATGAAAAGCTACTCTGGCTTTCCTCTAGAATTCCCATCTGAACTAGTTCTTGGCATTTTTCCTCCAGGATATCTGCCTCTTTTGCACTTCTGTGATAAGGCTTGAGCTGAAATGGCGTTTTGTCTGTCAACTCAATTGTAATTTGCCCTTGGTTGTAGCACCCTAATTCATATGGTGTAAATGCAAACTGGGCCCTATAAGGCTTCACTACTTCTTTAACTTGAGCAACTTGATCAGCTGTGAGTTCTGGAGAAATATTTAATTGACTTAACTCCTCTTCTGTGAAATCACGTGGTGGAATGCCCTTCTCTTCAATGACTCGATAATCTATCGTCGATACCATTATTCCATCAGATTCTCCTGTCCTGATTTGCAACTGGGGCAATTGATGCTTTCTATTAGCCTTGGCGTAGAGTTCGCGAAGCGTGAACGCAAATGGTACTCTAAACTTTGATGTTACACTGCTGCATTTGTTATCATGGAACTTGAACTCTTCAGCCTGGAAAGTGATAAACTCATTAGGGAGCGAGATTTCTAAACCTTTCTGCCTACTATATTCATTGCCCAAGATAACTTGGAAGTCGCTAGTTCTAAAGTTACCGACCTTAAAATCTACCATGTCTGGCACTTCGTGATCGAGAGATACTGGAAGCTTAGTTTGACCCGAAATAGCCAGCGGTGAACCGTCAAAGCTTTTGCATGAGAATTGGCGAGGAAGATTTCTTATGGTTGGTGGCGTTTCTAACATAAGCAATGCATCTTTACTGATAAGAGAGATTGAGCTTCCCGAGTCTAAAAGTGCAACTAGCGCTATGCCATCTATTTTGCAATTGATTAGCATAAGACCCCCGTTCTTAATCTTTTGAGCAGCTGGGGCTGGCTGTTCTGGCTCCTGCATGTCGGGTGGAAGCTTGTGCTGTCTATACACTTCTGGCAAGCTAATATTAAAGATGAAATTCTCCTCTTCGTCGTCCGAGTCTAAGTCTATAGTTTCTTGAGTTATAGTATTCGTGATATGACGAACCTCAGTAGAACCGAATGAAATTTGCCGTGGGGATTGAGACCTATTGCGTTGTTGGTCGAATCCACTTTGCTGGCGTTCTCGCCATGGTGATGGTGAACGATTCATGAAATCAGAGGTGTTTTGCCCATTGCGCCAAGGTGAGGGTGAGCGTTGACCACTGTACCTATTTTCATACCCTTCCTGTCTGGGTTGCCATGGTGACTGTGAGCGCTGATTGCCGTAATTATCCTGTCTGTTACGCCATGGTGATTGTGAACGTTGATTGTTATAGCTATTTTCATGACTTTCCTGTCTATTACGCCATGGTGACGGTGATCGTGGATTCCTTTCTCCGCTTTGGTTACGGTATTCGGGCCTGTTTCTATCCTGCCAGTATGACTGTTGCGGCCTACCTGGGCTGCGATACCTTGACCTTTCATTGTTGCGTCCTCGTTCCTGAGAGTAGTAACTGTTGTTTCTCTCTTGTGGGCGGTAATTAATTCGGCTGCTATCATTCCATCTTTCCCTATTAATGTTCTCATATGAGCCATTACCTGTCCTCTCTCTACTTGGGGAGCGATATCTATCCCTGCTATCTTTCCAGCGTTCTAGTTCTCTTTCAGTACGTCTGAAATCCTCACGTATGTAATTATTTTGTTTAGCAAGCTCCTCTTTCTCAGTTTTCAGATTTGTCACTGTGGACTTAAGCATAGAATGTTTGAGAGCTAACTTAGCTAAGCGTTTTTCTAACTCATTGATGCGGTCATCATTTTGAACTACATTTGTTAGTGTAGCCGTGGATGGGGCAGCTGATGTGACGTCTAAATTCATCATGATATTCTTGTATTCCATATCCTTCAGGAATTTTTGCACCTCTTGCTTCGTTGTTATTGTGCGTTCATATGCTTTCTCTTTTAAGTCTGGTGGTAAATTATTAAGCAAATAAAACACTATCTCCTGTTCACTTGTAATCCCTGCCAGTTCTGCGTACTGACAGCCTACGAGGAAATATTCGTCATAGCTCATGTTCGGGAGCTTCTTATGCATCATGAATTTTCTGCGGTAGACAGCCGGAGTATGCTTTTTCTCGTGCCGGGTTATGAATGCTTGTTTAATTAATTGCCATTGTTCTGCGTCTGAAGCTGGTATTTCATTGCCATGTCTATCTTGCTTGGTGGCATACTTGTCCTTGATCGTGCGGTACCAGATCTTTGGTAAACCATGCAAATATGTGACTAATGACTCTCGTTTTTGCAGATCCGTCATACGAGCTAAATTTGCATAGTTATCATATGCGGTGATGAAGTCTTTAGCTGAAAAGTAATCGGGATCTGTCCCGGTAAACATAAGCCCTTGCGCAAAAAGCGGGTTCGGTATTGGATTCATGATGTCCGGTTCGCCTGGGAGATTCACTGTATTAAGATAAAGCGATTGATGGGTGTCAGAACTATCACCTCTGCTAGGTGATGACGATGTATTACGTGCGCTGTGAAACGAGTCACTACCACTCTGACCGCTAATTGTTTGACTTGGGCCTGATGGGTCAGTCGGATGGTCCCCTAATTCGTTATTTGCAACAACTGAGCTATCCGTATGTGAAGCATGCGAACTAGCGTTTAAATTATTAGTTCTATCTTGCGAAAATAATTCTCGAACGAATGCGTATTCCTCACTTGATTCTGTTGGATTAATTGCCGACCTGTCTGGTGTAAAAGGTATGCGTGGTATTTCTACCTGCTCGAAGCCTGGCGGTGGGTATAGTAACGTCCGATAATTAACCGGGAGCGGGAATCCACGGGATGAAAAGAAATGCACCTGTTCTTGAATAAATTGGTGCTGGTGAGGCGGGTAGATGATTTTAATTCCTACTGCTTGTACCCTGTCGCAGAAGTCAATGAAATTGAGATAATCACCTCTTAGCCAAATATCCTCAATAAAACACCTTGTGTGCCAGGTGATGAGATGTTCAGGAACTCCTCTACAGTGTAATTCCGCGTTGAGTTCCTTATGTGTGACTGCTACCTCGTGATTGGAGTCGTAGAAATAATTAACCTGATCTGGAATCGATTCGTTAGGTGTGGCGTCACCTGCCGTCTGAGCTTTACTGAGCGGTGGGTATGCTTCCTCGTCAGATGCAGAACCGTTTCCAGTATGAAATTCTTCCTGGCTTTCTACGTACTCGGGGTTATCTCTATTATTATTCGCGGTTGCTTCTGAACTAATTACTTGTTGTTCCTCTGTGTTAGGAATTGTACCGGCTACCTGCGCTTGTGCATGGGCAGGATTGCTAACTGCTGGATCTAATGCTGGTTCGCTGACCTGGTTACCCGCAGGGGCTCCTGAAGGAGTACCTGCCGGTGCGACCTGTAAGCTACCTTGTGCTTCAACTGCTTGAGGGCGATCAATTTGATATGAATTTAATAACGGCTGGATATGATCAAGCTTATTCGACTCTAACAAATAACTAGACGGGTTAATGTCAGGGCTGAAATCTAACGCTGCCGGATTATGAATTTGTGTACCTAATTGTGTTTCCGAGCTAGATTCACTGCCAATCTGTTGTTGTGCACGATAAGATGTGAATTCTGCTGACTGTAAATCAAATGGGAAATTAGTAAATGTATGATGTCCTTCCGCAGGTATGGGAGATATGAGTGGGATAGCTACTGTCTGGCTTGCACCTTCTCTAGGCGTGGATGCAATGGGTACCTCGTTACTTTGGTTAGTAGATGTAAGCAATATGCTAGATAATGAGATAGGAAGATCAATAGAAGAGCTATCCTCAGGGATACTTGGCCTTACTTGTTGGCTACTTGAAGCTTGCGGTGACTTATTCGGGGCTGATTGGCTACCTTTAGGCTTAACTTTCTTCTGTTTATCCTGTGCGTCAGTTTTATGCAATCGCTTTTGAACAGAAGGATGTAAGGCTTTAACTACGTCGGTAAGTGCGGCTTGTCGTTTGGCTAATTTTGATTCTCGTTTCTCCTGTGCTATGCGTTGTGCTTCTGCTTGAGATATAGTTGTACGTGACCGTAGTGAGATGCCTGTGGAATTGTCCGACATGGAGAAAGTTGTCAGGAATTATGCACCTACCTTCCCTAGACTTGTCCAAGGAACCTTGTTACTATAAAGTCAGGCGTATGTCCGTCAAGTAATATGGCTTGTCAAGGTTGGTTTAGACCGTTACCTCAGTGCTAACCTATTTTGGCTTATGCAGAGGGGAGCTTGCATCCTTCACTGCCTGTACACTGCTAGTGGGACTATTCGCTAAGCTAGCGTGCATGCAAAATGGTTTGTAAGGTTAAGGCATTGCGGCTTACCTTGTTAGTTGATTATCAAGACGGTTTATATGCTGGCTTTGAGTACGACGTGTCCTTGGAACGCTGACTTTGGTACTGGTAGATGCCGGGTTGAATTTAAAGACCCATGTGGGGGTTAGTGGCGGTTCAGCGGCAACTTGTCGGTTTGGTACATTTACGGCTTACGGGAGAAACGGTGGGACCCTCAGGGATGGTACATGTGGGCTGAGCGCTTGCACTTATTCACTTAACGGCCTGAGCTACACTGAATTTGAAGTCACTGTATTGTTGTGGCACTTAGCAACGGAATATTCATAAAAATTCCGTGGCGAAATATATGTAATACTAACTAATTGAGTCTATCATTTAAACCACTGAAAAAGTCCTACTCTGCTTCGCAACGCATCACTGGCCAGGTGATCGAAGCTTGGCTGGAGTTTTCTACGCCGGCGGTGGTCGTCGGTGTCCGGGGCTAGAGCCTAGGAAAGGCCTAGGCACACGGCCGAGTCCTCAGCTAATGCTACCGTTTCCGGGCAATGCAATGGCCGTGTAAGAAAAGTCTATGCCGGGTTAAAATAATACGGTAGCGGTAAATTAAAAGTCGGAGAAGAAGAGAGCAAGGGTTTGCTTTTCGGTGAGAGCTTTATTGAAGCATGGAGATGACTGATGACTGATAATCTCCCATCCAGAGATGGGAGTTTATATACAAACTCGTTACAAGTCGTCATTGTTTTTGCATTAAGGAAAATCCTGGTGGAATGGATTAACGTCTATCAATAAGGCTTTCGTATTTTGCTGAACACATACTCTTCATTCTTGCTGATTTTCCCTATTTAATAATATTCCTATTCTTATCCTATTTACATAACTATTCTTCGGTCCATTCATCTTGACCACGTTCTGCTGCATCAGCATTGGATGATCATCCTTCTGAATGAGATGAATGAGTTACATCAGTTGCATCTTCTGCGTCTTAACTTTTCCTGACCTTTCCTTTTCTATTTTCCTTACTCTAGAGCTTTTCCTATCTTACACACTATCAATTTGGTAATTTGGGATTTCCGGTGGCATCATCTGCGTCACAACCAGGTAGACTCATTAGTCAGGATGTGAAACCCAGTCACATGATAATGTGACCGATACATTTTGTTTATGAAGGAGTAGTGCTTAGCCGTGGAATGTTTACGGTTAGTGTTTCACATACACGCAGAAGAATCGTCTTTGGGACGCTGACAGATGCATGGCAGATGCTCCAGAAGAGCGATGCTGATGGCAAA
>VRMD01002927.1:0-12026 GCA_009872375.1 Sminthurides bifidus | reverse complement strand
TCCAAGTCACAAACGAACGTATTTGTAACGATCAGGCTGTGAAGCAGGGCATACAATGGTTTGTCGTGATCTGTTATTGTTTCCCGACACGAAACAAGGAATTAACATACTACCGGAATCGTCGATGTGAAAAATCAATCAAATCCAGCTACCGACCAGCTGATGAGGCAAGACCCTCAGCGAATCATCGAGAATCAAGGAACTGAAGGAACTTCGAGCGGCACGCCATGGGTGACAAATGACCTGCAGCGTTCCGCCCTGACCCAATAGCGACGGCATGGACGAGGAAGGAAACGCAAAAGAGAGGGAGAATCCGTCCACCACTGGTGATTTACCATGGAAGTAATTACGGCGAGCCAGATAAAGAAAGAAACCAGATGCCATAATGGAATGGAGCAAGCGATCCTTGTCTTTAATTATCGATAAGGAATTGCAGAATAATTGCGAGCACAGATAGATCACGGCACCGCATTCCCTTCTCTGATGCCCATGGTCCCTTGCCCTAACCCTACGCTGCAATTGTATTGTTGACTGCAATCTGAATCATTGGGCCGGGCTGGAGCTGCCCAGGCTGTGGAGGCTGATTTTTTAAGACGAGAACTGCACGGCCCAGAATGAGAATGAAACTATCCACATTCATGAAGCACAATCACGAGAACTGCAAGGAGACAAAAGATGAAAGAAAATGTACACCTTGTCCAACAAGGAATCAATAAGGAAAGCAAAAGCCAAGGCTTGATTGGGCTATACCTTCGTTCAGTTCCTTTGGCTACCAAGTTCGAGTGCCGCCTCAGTTACCTGTGCCATTTATCGCATTGTAGGTGAGAGCATTGGAGATTACGAGAAGTAGTTATGTGGATTCTGTGAGTAATTGCAAATTGTAACAGAACGCCGTGCTGAATGCTGCATAAGTTGAGATTATCGTAGGTGCGTTTGTAATTGCATGTTATTTAGAACCCAGTCCAAAATGTTAACGTTTAATTGTACCATGTTCATATTACGATAGTGTGTGGAGGTCTCACGAACCCATATGCTTTTCACACAGTCCCCTTAGTTCCAAGCGTATTTGTTATTTGTTATGCACTGCATTACACAGCATTGTAAGTTCTCTATCTTAAGCGTAGTACATCTTCCTTGCAACGTTATTGTTGACTGTAGTACCCGACGCTTGTAATGGATTGGAGACGTGGTTGAGATTGTTGGTGGTGGATGCTGCTGTTGATATAACTTGAGTGTGTGTGTGTCTCTCTCACTGACTGAGTGTATAAATGCAGCGACTTTGGTGTAGAAATCGGTCAGTTTACTTATTGTAACGGTTTGAGAAAGTTTTCAACAAGTATAGTAAGAATAGGTGGGCTGTTGTGCTCTTGTAATATTCTCTCGCCACGAGGACGCAGGGAAGAAAGAGATTTAAAGGGAGGAAGACCACGGGGGATTGTTCAGAAGGAAAAGATTCTTGGAGGCGAGAGCATAAAAACTGTAATAGTCCGATCAGCGATTGCAAACCAAATCCAACTCTCCTGCCAACCAGTGGGATTTTGACCACGGAAATTTTCAGAACAAACACTTTGTGACTGTGATAGAGTGAAGATTTCAGTTCAAGACACCATGTTGAAATCAGCCTTAGCCTTAGCGCTTCTAGTGCAGTGTGGAGGTGAGTCAATTACTTTTGTACAACACTTGTTCTCTTTTCTCTAGCGGTTGGCTCCTAGGAGAGGAGGGCGCCAGCATCGCCGGGTTGAGTCAAGCCGGAATCGGGGATCAGATCGTTGCTGCGACACATAGCCTCGGCCTTTGCTTACGTCATAGGATAGCAGCTTGAGAATTTTTATCGAGCATAGTCGTAGAACAGGTGGAAATTTTTTTGAGAAAACGTCTAGATTTTTCCCTCACATGGTGCGTGACATGCTCAGAGCAAGGGTTACGCAAGGGTGAAGAATCTTCAAGTGCGTGAAAAGCGTTCGACAGTTCCTTCCCTAACTGCCTGATTGAGAGCACGAACGTTTCGCATCACTGCTAATCAAATCTGAGCTAATTGGAAGAGAGAGTCGGCGATCGTTAATGCAAAGTTAGTCGGCTTTGAAAAGGTTTGATTACTTGATAACAGTTTGATTGCATTGCATTTGCATTCGTGTCCAGCATCAGCGACCACGTGTAGCCAGCAAGGTAGACACTGATGCAGATCATTTGCCGATGGCCAGATAGTTGAGAGATTTGTTTCGATGGACAGTTTCTTGATCCCGTAGGACATGGCACGAGGATCAGAGCTAGCACAGAATACAGACTTTTAGGAACCCTTTCTTTCGCTGATTGTTGCAGAGGGAAATGATTCGATTTTGACAACAATGGTTTTTGCTTTCCTTGGTAGTCTTGTTGGCTCCCAAACTTTAAGGATCAGGAAGGAATTTGGGAGAGGATTCCTTTTCATTTGATTGCTTAGGGGTGGATGATAATTAATGGATGGAGAAGATTGGCAGATTTTAATGATACTCTTCTTCGGCTCAAGTTGGGTTTAGATTAAGTGTGTTGAAGATTGGTGGGGGAGGGGGCAGTTAGGAAAAGGAAGAGGAAAGTTTCATCTCCTTATTTAATACGTTATGGAATGCTTTTGAGGCAGTGCTCATGATGATGATTACGATCATCCATTGTTGTCGTTCTCGTCGAGGAAATCTACCCCGGGCGGAAGTGTAAGAAAGAGAGTGATAGTTTCTGCTGTTACTTTTCTTGTCAGACGTGCATATTTACGGGTTTGCCGCCGTCATCATCCTGCGAGCCACACCCAATAGACTGACTGCAGTCTGCCGATGCACCAGCATCAGCAAGGCAGTAGGTAACTGGTTAATGAGGCTTGCGTGCCGTGGCAAGGCATGACATGCATGTCAGTTAGGGCCGAGGCATTATGCAGGCAGGCACCGCATCACGTAGACCTGATAACGGAAAGGGAGGATGACCATTTTGCAAACAAAGTTTACAACGGGCGTCAATAACTTTTTAGATGAATATCCGCGCTAATTAAAGGAAACTGCATGTATGCACGTCCAAGTTTTTTGGTTGAAAACACCCAGTCTAGTGGTGGGACCTGCCTGTGGTAGATCTGAAGCGTCGAAGCGGCAACTTGAGCCCTGCCACTGTTGCCAATTCCGTAGGGTGGACGCTGCAAGTGTTGTGGATTAGCATATGTGTGCGCTGAAGCGCAGCGTTGGGATTTGCGCGCCGCTCAATGCGCAATAGTGGTTAAGCTCTACGAACCGAGCGCAGATCATGAGCATTTAAATCGATAAAGCGCTGAAATCTCGTTGTATCGTTGAAGACGGTTCACCGCTTCAAGTGGAATGCTGCAAGGCTTGGAATTTTTATGGTCGAGGTGCAGGAGATTTAAGTGAACGTTACTCAGGTGTTTTCATAGCAGTTAGCGGAATGGGATTGGAAAATGAAAGTAATGCATAATGATACAGTTACTACTTGTGTAGAAGAAATGTGTGCAAGCGTAGGAAAGGCTTCCAAGGATTTGCATGTCGGATTTTCACCGAGACGATAAATGGAGAGCGAGTGAGGGAGGGATGCGGCGAGCCCACCAGATTTAGCCCTTGATAAATCTCTGCCATGACGCTCAACCACCGTGTGCATATGGTGGTGACACTTTGATGCAGAGCAGAGAGCGATAATGTGTGCGTTGAGTGAGGCGTAAATTAATAGAAAGTTCCATAGGTAATTTCTTCTCAAACTTTGCTTCTTGAGTTTAACCAAGTCCTAAAGAAATGCACCAGGAGGGATTGACCAAAGAACTATGGTTTTGCCGAAAATAGACCATCGAGACGAAGACGAGGTTCCTGCTTTTTCTGCCTCTTGTGAACGTGCTGAATCGTTGAATGTTACGATACTCTCGCCGTTACCAAAATAGAATTTGATGGTCACTCTGTGCATTTAGCTGTGTAGGGTTTGGTCAGCGGTTTGCTATAGTTTGCTTCAGAATTGTCTTTAGCTCTTTCACTGTCCTCGAATTCAGAGATAAACAAAAGAAGCGATGATCCTGACTTTTATTGGTAGCCGCAGCTTTGTGCAACCTGCACTTTAAATTGAAGCAAGTGCATTCAAGCGTTTAATGCTCAAATTAGAAACTGAAACTTGATCATCGAGGCAATAAAAGTTTCCAGATTCAACAATTAAGAAATACGGGCAAGGTCGTTGAAAGTATTGGACTTGAAGGTTAGATTTCAGAAAGTTGAGTTATAATAGTTTTGATAAATCATATGTATGGCTCATGTGCAGCTATTTCTGTCTAAAATTGGAAACTAGGTCAAGCTTTTCCGGTCGGCTCCAAGATTGTTTTCCACCACCATGGCACTTAGTTTAGTTTCTCATCCTTGGGTCAAGGACGGAATGGCTCTAATTGTAACTAGGTTGGTGGGCAGTGAATGATCTTCTGCTATCCACTTAAATTTCCCTTGAGTAGCTCATCATAATGTCACATTTGTCACGTGCTGGTGACCGCAATGATGGCAAGATGGACTCTTGTGTACGACACAAAGCATCGTTTAAGTTCATAGAATGGTTTCGTGCTTGGCTCTCATTGTTTGCCTCTCGGTAACCACTTCGGCAGTAAACGGCGGTTGAATGAGCACATGCACACACGTGACCTGCGGTTGCTGAAAAGTTGTTTGGCATGTTGTTGATCATCTGTCGCTGTTGGCTCCTTCATGTTGTATAATCTGTGCATTTGTCTGCATCTGTGTGGTGAACAGCAGCCATTGTCTTGAATGGGGGCGGGCAGAGTATCTGAGAGCAGAATTTTAATGCTTGAATGCTACTGCTCGAGAATTTAGGTTGATCCTTTTACTTTCACTCAGGGATACATGAGCTCAAGAGCTACGTTCAACGTTTCGTATTCAACAACAATGTTTGCATGCTGCCTCTCGTTCTTCCATTCAAGTAGACTTTTGTTTTCCTTTATTGATGGCTCAAAGCTCTTGAGAGTACATGAGAACTCAAGTGGTCTCATAATACATATCTTTGTCTGGATTTCATTATCCAGTTACGTGAGCGAGACGACATTCATGTCATAAATATTCTTGAATATTTTAACCTGTGATTTCAAAGGGATTGAATCACATCATGGCATCATGTGACTGAGCAGAGCTAATCACTTGAGTTTGCAGTAGTTAAAAGTTTTTTCACATCGTTTGCCTTGACTTGTCCTTTTTGCTTGTTGTCGATAAGAAAATTGGTACGAAAAATTGGGCAACTTGTAGCAGAACCGGTTGGCTTTCAGCTGGATGCCAGCTCTTTCAGTCAGTCAATGCAATGCAGGTGTTTCGAAGAACAAAAAGTGAATTATATCAATGGTAATAAAAAGTCCAACGGCAAATACTATTTTCCTTTGTGGGTTGATGCAACGAACTGCATCTCTTTGTCTTGGATCCAATTCGATTATTACATATGACCGACTCCATTCTTCCATGGCGGTAACTGTTGCCACTAATTGTCCACGTGATTTTACCCCTGCACTTAAACTTGCCCAGGTGTCAATGATGTGGAGCCATAATTCTGGTCTTTTGGTTCAGAAAAAAACTTGCAAGCTTATTATCTAATCTTAATGATTTCTGGCATTTGACAAAAACAAATCCACCTTATCTTCCAATATTGGCAAACGGGACTATTAGGATAGGAATTTGAAAAAAAATCACGGGGCTATGGGATACAAAGTTGGTTGGGTCTCGTTCAATCTAACTGTTGGGTCTTGCTCTTACTGTTATTGGTTATGTGGTCTTTGGTGAATGTGAAATTGCGCAACACGGACGTGTGTGTATCCTTCTGCGTGGATTGGCTAAAATATATGTAAATGGAGTTTTTGCGGAATTATTACTGCAACCATTTTTCATGCCGGTCGAAGACAAAAGTATGCCAAATACGTTGCGAAAATTCTCCAACAGATGTGAGTAATTAGTTGGTGCTGTATCGAGTACCTTTTCACCCTTCTTTGTCTCTGGCATAATATTTCCCTTGCGGTGTCGTCACTCAAGCATGGAAGATGAGTTTCTTTGTCGTTAAAATTCCTCATGATGCATCAAGTGAAGCGTGTGTGCCGTGCCGTGGCACGTTGCCGGCTCGTGGATTATGGTGGACATTGTGATGCAATATGCAATAAGCAATCTGTATTGTGTTTTCGCTCTTGGAGCTTGCAGAAGTAGGGATGAACAGGAAGAGCTTCAGGTGCCAATAACCATTCATGATTCATAATTGGCTGGTTAATTGTCCCAAGCTATTCTGTTGTAACGTGGCTTTCTTTGGTCGAATTCAAGAGATTAAGAATGCATCCCACTTTTTTAGCTATGTCTGAGTCGCTGCAAATCAAGCTTATGAAAGTCTTGGTTTTTTTAAACATGTTAAAAGTCTGAAATGGCTTGGTAATTCTTAAGAAACATGAGTTTGAAGAGCCTTGTTTTCGTGGACGGAAGTAACAAGACTGAGCTTCGATAGCATCCATCGTGCGAAATCACCCTTTGACAAGTAACGCAGTAACAGTCGCAGGATAACATATTTACAACGAGAATGATCTCGTTTCTCATCCTGATATAATTGCTAATCTGACATGAAAGAGGAAGGAATTCGAATCAAATTTTCAAGCGAAAGGAACACCTAAAGAAACTTTATCCTTCCTACACTTTGTTATCAGGTTGAAAAATTATATCAAAACTTCGTAAGAAAGACAGGCGGAGTTTTTTCTCTTCCTTGTTTGTCTTGCGGTGGGATTTGCATATGTGGATCATTGGGCTAGTTCGACAAACATGTACGTTACTCATAATGTTGGAGACGTGAAACAAGAATTACGCAATCCCACTCCACTTTTTTATGTCAGGAAGGATCAGAGCCCATAGCCCCGCGTAGTAAAAGTCTCACCACAGGAACTGAGGCAGTGTGTCACCATAAGAATTAGTTCAGACATGCCACAAAACTGATTGAAATTCCATGTGCATAGGCAGCCACAGGAACTGATTCGCAATAGGCTGAAACGAGAGCAAAAGTCCTTTCTGTCATGTTTACTCTTTGGAGGTGGGGGGAATTCGCCTCGGTTTAGCTCACTGCGGTTTAAAAGACGAGTCAGGAAATGCAATGCGAAAACCTATAGGAAGTCAATAGGTGGTCGAGGTGTCGTAACAGGCGGTACTTGAGCCAGTAATGGCTTTAATGACACCAGCATTTGTTTGTCGATGAGGATGTAAACGTTGGCTGGGAGCTGAAACTGTTACTTTCAGCTATTCGATTCATAGGAGCCAAAGCCGCCGCTTTGGATCTTTGACAGACTGACAACAGCCTGTGGTTGCGGTTAGCATTTTGGCAAACGGCTATGAAAAATACCATCAGCTTGCTTCCATTCAGGTGGACTGGGCGTGTCAGAAATCCTTGGCTTTCCCCAGGTCAAATGTTGGCGATAAGGATCAATCTGCCGAGGATTTGTCGCAGGGTGGTGCGATTACGTTACTTGTTGTTATTTAGGGATGAATTGCCCTTCACTGCTGCTGTTGCGGAAGAGAAATTCAAAATGAAAGTTATTATAAACTTCCTAGCGCTCCAACCCGCCCGCAGGCTTCGTTTCAATGCAATGATTAATGAGAAATGCACTTTTGGGGCCTGTGACCGCATAGGAGCCGTGCCATGGTCCTTTATACAATCTAGAGATCGAAAACAGGTCCAAAAAGTGGTACCTGGACCTGGACCTGGACCTGTACCTGAAGAGCAGGTACTTCTTTTAAGATACCTGAACAGGTCCAGGTACCTTGGTGTAATACCTGGTATATACCTGCAGGTATCAATTTTTTATAAAAAAATTTGAAAAAAGTAATTAAATGATCAAATTTTGTAGTGCTAACTAGGATTTCCCAAATAATCTTAGAAAGTTGAAGTTTTTTTCAATTTTGAAGGGTTTCTGACTACTTCTTTTGAAAAAATGATATTCAAAAGGTTCAGTATCACGCTAGTATAACTGTTTTTAGTCAAAGTAACATAACATGTAATTTTATAAAATCAGATTGTCCTAAAATTTGAAAAAATATTTGTTGTGACAAGCATAAAACGTCATGTCCACTCAATTAACGACGTTTTCGCTTGATCTCAGTCAGGCAAGTGAGCTGCGAGAACACAGAAAATACCTGCAGGTATTTCAGGTAGGTACTAAGAAGTACCTGGACCTGGACCTGTTTTAACAGGTATCAATTTTTATGTACCTGCAGCATCCTGTTTTAACAGGTATCAATTTTTATGTACCTGCACCAGGTAGGTCCAGGTACAGGTCCAGGTAATACCTGAAATACCTGGACCTGTTTTCGATCTCTAGTTTGGCCTGACAAGAGACTGCAGTTACGAAACAGTCACAGGTATGGAGCAAAGTTTCGAAATTCTAGTTACCCCATGCCAGTTACTTGTTGCTGAGCACACGGTACGTTTCTGAACGTTGAACTTGTGAGTTATGAAATTCTCTTACCTGTTGATAAAGAGAAAGTTATTCGCTGTAGGGTTGAAAGTTTGGATGTGCAAGTACCCCTGGCTGGTAGCACGGGTTGCTTGAAGAGTTCCGGATTTGATGGAAAATAAAAGAATTTCGTCAAACTGTAAGCTGGATGCTGTAAGCTACGAGGATGAAAGCTGGTCTACAGACTCGTCTAGTCAAAACCGAATTGAGGCAGAGGGTGAGTTGCCCCGCACTTTTATATGATCATCCCGGTATGTGTACAAGCAGCTAGAAGACCGCCGATCTTCATTACACACTCACTTTCCCTCCGCTACTTTCACTGGCTATTACAGTTGCAGCTAGAGGAGAAAGCAGAGCGTGGTAGGCCGGGGACGAAATCCCTCGCCCACACGCTTAAGTCCCATCCCAGCGGTGGCATCTTTATTTTTTTAAATGCTGTTTTCCTAACGAAAGCGTCATACCGTGACTTGAGCTTCTCTGCACCCCCACCCATGCCCTACAAAACAACCCTTGACTTCCCCCGTAATAAGAACCGACAGGTTTTCACTCCTCCACAAGTTTTTCGTAAAATAAAAAACTCTGCTTCGTTACCCACAGACCTACGTCGTGCATTCCAGTTCCTTGTTTTCATCAAATTCCTCCACACATTCTGGAATTTCATCAACAGTCAATGATTTCCGTTTCGAAGGAGCAAAAGTATTTCCCAGCACTTAGCCAATTGACAAAATACCTTTGACGGCGTCTTACTCAATCCAAATTCGCGCACAATTAATCAAAGTAATTGTCACTTGACGTTGTCTGTTGTCGTCATTTCTCTCACCTTAGAGAAAATTTAAACACATAAGCAGTCGACCTGAAGCTTTGTTGAATGGCAATGCTATGTATTTCCAGATTGAGGGCTCCAAACGCCAGGTTTGTTGTTCTCCGTTCAGTGAAGCTTGTAATAAAAAGGGAGAAGGACTCCTTGCAACATTTCTCCTCCAATCAAATATTTTCTTACATAGCTTGAGAATTCTCACAATTTTTCCTTCCATTAACTTCGTTCAATGCACCCTGTCAAGATTAACTGAATAATGTGACTCAGATGCATTTGTTTATTAAGCTATAAGAAGATATTCTGGTACAAGACGGATTAGCCAGTTCAAAGAATTTGAACACACAGGACGGTTGTGTAAATAACTCGTATATCATATCGTCAAAATCATCAAATCATCATGATTCAAGTTTCATATATCATTCAAGTTTTAGGTACGTAACGGTCTTTGATGTGTCGCAAATACTTGAATCTCTGCGGCAGTGTCTCGATGAGAATTTTCTAAGAAAAGCATTAGCCTTTATTGCCTATTACATCGCTTGACTTGAGCACAATTTAGGAATCAAACCAATTATCCTGCACTAAAGAAGTTTTATACATCATCCGATTTTTGTACATTTTCGCTCCAAATGTTAACACTGTTTATTTCGTCAGCCAAGGGTTTTAAGCAAATGGAAATTAATTAAACATGCTACAGATTTTGAAGGGATTTAATGACATCACCTTTGGAAAGTTGTTTCCCAGCTGTAATTAGCTTTAAAAGGGCCACCTTTTCCTAATTATTTCAAGCACGTGTTTTCAGCTTATGAACAGTCTAAAAGTTCGTGAGCAAAATCAAACCCATGCTTGCTCCATATCTTTGTCTTCATTTAGCACATGGTATCTATTTACTATTTATTTTAAGGAATTAGAGATAGAAAAGTCACAACGGATTCTAACCGTCACAGAGAGTGTCTCTGCCGGACGGAAAATCTACTCGCGAGGGACGTAAAATCTTGGACGTGAGACGTGAGAAAGGAAATAGCAAACAAATCCAGTACTACCTCATAAAGAAGACTGTAAAATTAGCAAGGAGCATACATCCGCCTCATATCCAGCAAAAAATCCATGTGCACGAGCAAACAGAAAATAGGTAGCATTTGCTTCCTTAAAAAGATCCCCGGGAAGAAATAATGAAGGATCAAACAAGTTTCTGTTTACACGCTCTTGGCAATCATCTCTGCTTTCTTTACTGAGCGCTAGGATACAGCCAGATCCACCCTCCTATCTCTTTCGCAATACCTTTCCTTAAGCTGGGACTGGAACTGGGCAATGATCATCTTTCGGTCCCTTTGAAATGCTTTTGTTACTTTAGCACACCCGGTTTTGCACGATGGAGGATTCACAAGCCGCCTTGTCAACGCTTCACCTGTGATAGTTTTCTTTTTTGTGATTTTCCAGAAATGGCAATCCCACGGTGTTGCAACCAGTGGTGGATGATGCATAAAGCCTTAAAATTCGGAGATGGCGATGGTGACCAACTTTTCCAAAGTAAACTTTACTCAGTTCTATCGTTTAGCAGTATTGGGTTTGTTCAACGCCAAGTTGAACTTTGGCTAGAAGCATCTAACGATCATTTAACGCAGGTCAGAACTTCTGTTTCGGAATTGCTAGGTAGCATTGGTCGAAAGCAGTCAAACTAACGAAATGCGCTTGGAAAAAAGTTCTCAAGCCTAATTATCAGTAACGGCATATTGTGGAGAATTGCAGTCGGCAAACTTATCACACGAGCGCAAAACCAGTGACAAAATTTTCACAAGCACGCAAATATGATCGCTACATTTTTGCACATGCATCATGGAAACGCTTTCATCCTATTTTCAATCATGGGGTGTAAAAATACGGAGCGAAATGGCGTTGCTGCTTACACGTCAGAGACAAAAAAACTCGAAATTTAATTTTGATACATTTCGTCTGGCGGTGAGGTCGGTAGACGAAAAGCGGCTGAAGGCAACATTTAATGCTCCCCGAGGAAAGGCAGAAATATTTTGCGAGCTGCTGATTTCTCTCTTATGGGGATCAGATCTTAAAATGGTTACACAATGCCTCCCGTACGCATATGAAGCAATACGTATGATTCTTTAGCAAGGAAGCAAGCCAGTAAACACGATGAGAATACGAGCCCCGTGAGAGCGGTTGGATTTTTTCACTTGTATTATTTTGTCCATGATTGTAAATCTCGCAAAACAATGGCGCTCACATTAGAAGACAAATAGGAGGTAATGATAAGGCGAATAAGGGAGAGCTATAGCCTTAATACAAACGGGAAAGGTGGTTGGAGACACAAGTTATACGACCCTGGAGAAAGTTCTAATCCTGTTAAAGCTGGTCGGCCATCTGTAGGGATCGCTTTTGATTTTTCTTAACGTAGGTTATGCAGCTTCTTTACTCGTTCCTTCATCTTGGAACCTTTGTAACAGGTGTTTACTCACCGGGTGACGGTGATTCATTCCCTTATTTCAGCTATAATTTGCGAACCAGGAGCGGCCATTCCGCGAGGAGAATTTCCCGTAAGTTATCTAGCAAAATCTGGAAAATCTCACGGCTTGTCTCCTATTTTCATCCCAGAGCTAAGCGAGTCGGCGAAAAGATGAACGGCTACACTGCAAGCCTGGAAGAAGAAGTGAGGGGAAGATGGGCACTGAATGAAGAATGCTGTGATGCTGCAAAATACAAGTTAAACAAGGAGCTGAATTGGGCCACACG
>VRMD01002926.1:0-12027 GCA_009872375.1 Sminthurides bifidus | reverse complement strand
CTTTCAGAATTTTGAACCAAATTCTCCAAATCAGAACTACAAAACGAAGGGGAAGCTAGTTTAGTTTGCAAAAGTTGAGGAGAGGCAATGGCTGGATATTTTAAAATTGTTGTGAGCCAGAAGGATTACTGGTGCCTAAATGAGTGCAAGTGTGAAGCCACTTTACAATATTTTTTTATAAAGTGCGTTGTGTGTTGACCAAAGTTTACATGGTGTCGGACGCTCAGTCAAATTTCACCTACAGTGAAAATGCGGCTAAACATCAAGTGGATCCCACATCGGTTGTCATGGTAACGCCACTGCATGCGTAGTAACAAGAGCCACAGAAAAGTCAACAGCCTCTACCGTTATCAGCAGCTAAATCCGCACAAAACCCGGAGACAGTCAACCTCAGGAAAAAAAAGTTTCACAATAACGTATAACAGGGCGTAAAGCTGTTGAAAGTCAAGGATCGGTCAGAGAGGGAGGGAGAACGGCACAAGTTTCTCCTATGCTCACAACAGACTACGGGGCAGGGGGATGCGATGCGGTTAGTCGAGGGCTTAGGAGAAAAGCAATTTGTGAAGCCGTATGATGTGTTTATGCTCACATTATATCAGCTCGGTTCTCTTAGTCTATGAATATGAAATGCGGTAAAAGAATATCCAGACCTGTGTTAAACTCCCAAACCACAGAGCATTATCATCATCACAGCTCATAAAATTACCCTGATTTCCCTCCCAACTACCGACACAGGATCATCATAACTTCACCGTCATCTAATTTACTACACCTCTTGTTGTACACGCTTTAGCTCATGAGAATGAAAGTTTGATCGCCTTCGAGGCTCGGCACGAATACATATGGAGCTGATAATAACTTTCTGAGCTTCATCTGCTGCACCTAGAGCAATTAAGCCGTCTTTGGGGTGTTTACACTCTTCGAACTGTGGTCAGGCTATATGGCCTTGTTCAATCGCGTCTGACTCTCACACTTCGCCCGACCACTCAGATCTCCACATTCAATTGTTCTGGCTTTCATATTTTTTTTAAAAAATGGCACTCTTCTCTTGCAACTTCTTGAAAAAGTGCAACTGCTAGCGAAAAACTTCATTGCAAATTAGCAATTTCACAACTGCTCTTTTGCTGTTTATGAGTCAGCAAATCAGCGGAGGCGAACAGGAGTTCGGTATGAAAACATTGTATGAGCATTGAGTATTGACGCTTTGTATGGTTCCGCAGGTTTGGTTCCAAAACCGCCGAGCTAAGTTGGAAGAAGAGGAAGAAGACAACGAACGTGTTCCGAACTCCGGGTTCTCTGTTGCCGTCACATGGTCTCCCTCCTTTCGGTTCGGTTTCTGATGGTCTTTGCTCTCCTGGGATGTTCGGGACTTCGGATGCTCGATGGAGTGTTGCCGGTATGAATGCAGCAGCAGGTTAATGTTGTTCTTTATTATTAAATCCTCTCTATTTATTACCCGGGATCACCGCCTTCCCTTCCGCCTGCTCAATCCCAGCTTGCCGAACCGTAATCCCTTGGATATTACTTTTGCTACCCTCCCTAAACCTCAATTACTTCGGTGTTACAGGCCGAAAATCAGGGCAAGCTACCGCACCAAGGGCTACCCCAACGTCATTTATTCTGTCCTTGTAAAGTCGTGCGAAATATCTTTGTAGCCTTTCCTGGCCTCCTTTCCGATATTGCTTATCGCTATGTATTATGCTCTTTCTGAATTTTTGCGTTGAACATTCCTATTTCAAAACCCAGGCTACCCTGTGTTTTCCATTGCGTCAAAATGCATCAAGATTTGGCTTTTGCTCTATCGTGCGTGGGTGCTCAAGCACAAGCAATAACGTGGGTTTTCGTTAGTAGTTGCTATGGTAACGACTGAATTTTCACCTTAAATTTTTGCAATTCACAGTGGGTCTCGCAGGACAACTGAGCCAAGCATGGTGTCTCAATGAGTGGATTTGGACAACTACAGCACCAATCTTCCGGATTGAATTCCGGACTACAAATGTCACATTCCGTTCCAACATCCGGAGGACCTTCCATGTACCAAAGTCATCATTATGGTCTCAACTCCTTAGGTAAGTTAGTTACTGACCTCATAGGCTTTTCCTATATGGTTCATGGTCTCTGGTTGGAGCCTTCCAGGTCATTGCTAATATGAAGATGTAATGTCTATACCCGTAACTGGTGCTTATGGTACAATATGTCCTGTTTCACAGACCCTGTCCTGTACGGAAGTCATGAACACCTAAACTCTCGAGAATCTCATCACTGCTAAAAGCAATTCATTCGTGGATACGATGAAGAACGGAGAGCTTGTAGCTAGTGTAACTCAATTTACTAGAGGAGCAATTTCCAATCGTCAATTGTCACATTACTATAATATAAGGCTAAGAACCTATCAACGTGTCTGTAGTGATTTCCAATACAATTTTTAGCCTTTATCAGAAAATTTCCACGTAGGGAAAATGGTAATACCCGATAGTGTGCTGCAATTTACTGTGTCACTTTTCGCGTTCGTTACTTACTTTGTGCGTAAAACTTTAACTGTCGCTGCTCGATTTTCCTAAACTATGGAATGCATCTCTGGGGTTGGTTAAGCAATGCGAGGCTACAGTTCCTAAAATTCCAGAAAAAGCATGAAAGTCCCACGTACTCTCCAATGCAGTTCCCAGCATCTTGTAAATGACAAACTGTAATTACGACGCTAGCTTGACCCTCGATCCGTTCACAATCAGCTGGTGTAAAACGTAACGTTATGTACATAAATACTGATACAAAATGACTCCATAGCTTTAATCAGGGTTGTGCAATAGTGAAAGGATTGTGGCAAACTGTGTGTTACTTTCGGTAATAAAACTTGTCCTGATGAGTTTTCATTCAAGTGAGCTTTTTTGCGAAATTGAATATAAATTCATCATTTACCCCGGCTAAACATGGAATGAAGGCATAGACAGGGCACAGATATTAAATACTAGCAGGGAGTCATGAGCCTCCGAACTGTTGGCATCCACCAGAAAAGTCAAACGACGTACAAATGCTTTTGTTGCCTCCTGTGATCGCATAACAATAACATCAGTTCGACTGTTGCAGCCTTTAAATGTCCTTGGTTTGTCCCGTGTAAAATATTGATTTTTTTTTATTTTTATGGTCCGATTTATGTCTACTGAAACTGCCTACGTGTTTTTCATTGCTCCAAGTGTTCTGGTGAGCTTTTGCTCAAAGTGTTCTGGTGAGCTTCATTTCCGATTCAGGATTGAAGCTCAATGTGTCAGTTGCTTCATAATTAATGGACGTTAGCAGGGCAAAGGCAGGTGATGAAATGTCTGTTGTGACTTTTTTGGAATATGTGAATTACGCCTGTTTTTCAATAATGCAGTGTGGGATCACAACATTTCATACCTCCATTCCACACCTGAGCCTTAGATTGAAACGGACTGAAGTTCATTCAAGGTGCAAAACGACAAAATAACATGGAAAAGGAGGAGCTTCTCCATTCCGAAATTCCGCAGACCATCCTTGCATGTTTCACAAGCTGTACCTCGTCTCCCACATCAATTTAATTAAAAAAGAGTATTTTCTTATTCCAAGTTCACACTGACCTGCATTTACCGCAGGACTATACAACTCTTCGAGGCTTCTTTCCAGTTCTGGAATTTTCTCGTAAAGTGTTGCCATAATTATAACCCTTTGAGGCATCAGACGGTATAGATTCGCTAACCAATTGACCCTAATCACAGCAACATGGAGCCTGTTCATCAATCTGGATCTACAAGCCCGAAAATTCGTCAAAGAAAAGATGTTTTTGACCTGGAACCCTACCTCTCTATTGCTTACCTAAAAGAACTTGGCTTTAACAATCAACATTGGTTACTACTCCCTCCTACACCCGTACAAATGGACGAAAGATGACGGATTTCGCTACATGCCAGTGTCCAAAGGTGTGTTTGTCCACGCGTTGATTTTCACCACGTATTATGTGTATCTCTTCCTTCGTATGATTTACCTTGTCTTCAATGGTGGTCTGGAAGTCTACTTCATGATATTCATCTTCTCAATCTACAGCATCGAGGCAATGATGCTGTTCAACATTTGGCTGTACAAAGAAGAATTCGCTGTGTTACACAACGGGATGGTGTCCTTTCTCCAAGGTAAATGTTCATGGAACTATTAGCAAAAAACTTTCATTCACAAATTCATTTTTCATGCTATGCATACATCGCCGTTGTAAAACCATTCTGTACATGTAAAGGATTTTAGTTTCAAGTCTTGTTTTTGCAGGATTTGTACCTTATGCTCTGGAACATTATCCACCTCAGCCCAAAACATGCCCCGAAGTTCGGATGGGAACGATATTCATGAAAAGCTTCCGATACTGGGTTGCGACAGCCGTGCCGACGTACATACTCCTGGCAATTTTCGCACCGGAAGTTCCCTTCTTCCTGTCTGCACTTCTGGATGACCCGTGGTCAATCCCGGCTATCCCGGTCCGCATTCTTGCCGTCTTCATGTCAGGTTACATACACTACGTCCTGGGTCCATTCACATTTATCCTTTTCAATACTATTTCTACGTTTGCAGTGGTGTTGTTGCCGATGCTCAAGCATATGAAGTAAGTGCCTGTGTTATCAACGCTGGTTATGAGGTTTGTGACCTGCGCATGATCAATCTGTGTTTTGACCATTTCATGACAGAGAAAGACCAGACATCGACAAGACATGGCTCAATGACGTCAAGTGGTACAACCAAGCTCGCCTCTTGCTCACTGTCTTCAACGAAATTCACGGCACGTTCATCCTGCCACCATTAGAGTGGATCTTGATCATTTGTAGTGTATTCGGTCTCTATGGAGCTGTGAGGTTGACTGGCGTTAGCCGTGCCGCAATGGTCAGTTCTGCATACTGCGGTTTTTTTCTCCTGGCAATTCTGTTTCGACTATTGGCGGAAATTGCAACGAGGTCAGAGGACCTCCTTGACACCTGGAAGAACTTCCGCGACCGTGGATACGGCAATCGAGTCCTGGGAGCACAGCGCCCTCTGCATGTACAGCTCCTCCGAAGCTTCATCGACATACCGCTCTTGCTGACAATCATGGACATCATTTTGAATAATGCTATTGCATTGTTACTCGTTTAGTCTTCATGTAGCATACTGGAATTATTTGGTTTAATTGTTGCAGGAATTTCCTTTCACATTGTTACTATGGCAACCTAAGTTACCTGTACCTGTACCTTCACAACGATTGATACAGCAAACGCATGTGTGACACATTGAGGCACATCCATTAACTTAACAGTAAAAGCGTGATTAAGTTTGAAATGACTATATCTGTCGCAGTTAGAATGATACCCGTATCAACAAAACCGAATGGGCCCAATGGGCACTGCAACGGTCGGAGGGACTTAAACCTCCGATGATTCACAATCATTTGGTGCTTCCAATTGCTCAGTATCTGAACGGACCTCAAGTTGAGCTCTGCAGTGGCTCGAAATACAACAAGTAACAAACCGTAGGTCATACAGCCTACGTTAGCGGTCACAACACCGGCCAGGCCCGGTGATTTGAACAAGCTGACTATCCCATACGTTGTACAACCTATCAGTAGCACTTCCAGGGCTGGCAAGACGAAGGGTCCATAAATTTTGAAAAAATTGATGCCGAGGAACTCCAGCGCCATGTACCGTTTCACACCCTCTTCTTGCGGAACTTTTTTTGCAGAACTGCAGATAAGAAAGAAGTACACGAATAGTCCTCAAAAGCGAAACCGTCTCGGCACAGTCCCACAGTTACTGCAAGCAATGTCAGTCCTGCTACTTTGTACATAAAGGCTTTCTTAATATTGCTTACAATGATCGAAGGTCCCTCAGAACTGCTAATCCCGAAAACAAAATGGGTATGCCCGCAAAACAGTAGACCCACGTAACGGCTACGCCAAGCCACATTTCGTGAAACGTAAAAGCTATTGAAGCGGCATAGAGCAAGTACCAAAGGGGAGGATAGCTTTCCATTATCGGTAAATTCAAGGAAGACAAAAAGAACTTCACGTCAGGTTTTAGAATATTTGTCCTCCACCATTAGTATAAACTGAAGTATGAAGGCGAAGAAAATCAGCTTGAGTAGCATCAGCGAAAACGAAACTTCTATACCGGGTTTTACCTCTGGGACCAGGCTTCGTCGACATGTGTCTAATAAATTAAATGGCATTGAACAAATTTCTTCTTTACAAAATCTTTTTGGAGCAACAAATGAACTTTAGTCAGTGTATGTACCTTTATAGAAAATTTGGCCTTCGTTAAAAGCTTGTGGAAGTACATCCCCTCCGAAAAACAACATGCCAATCTGCATGATGGCGGGAAACGAAAACATGGCGATGGCAAATTGTATCAGGAGTTTTTCCGAAGTACTGGATGACTTGTCCATGGTGACTTGAATGCCTCGGGCGATGATAAAGCCGACGTATGCGAAAGTATGCATTGCGTTCACGTACCACAAGGTTAAGCTTGCTTTGTCAGTCCTCTTTCGCATGAAGACCGAGTCTCGATCGAAGACGTAAGGGTGGGCAACCACAAGTGCCCCAAAATTGAAGGCGCGGCGGACCCATCTGGCTACGTGGTCACTGGTGAATATTTCCTTGGCTTGGTTACCGCTCACGTTTCTCGGAAATTTTAGTTTGTCTGAGCTTAGTGCCTTTCTGAAGTTTATTTTCGAAGCCTTGCGAAACTGCTTAACAACTCCGGCCAAGCGTATGTGACGTATAACACATTCAGAACTCATTCTACCAGCAGATTTGAAAGAACGAAGAGAGAAAGCCTTGAACAACTCTTAGGTAGCACTAAACTAAGTTCGTAAGGAATTGACAAAAATAGGACAAGGATATTTCCAAATCTAAAAACTTTTTAAACTACGCTTCAGTGACAAGAATGATTCGGTTCTTGGTCCTCCTCCGGCCCCAAATTTCCAATCATTGAACAGCACTAGTTTGTTGGATGACATTTGGACGTTTGGAGCTGGAGGCGTGGTTACATGAAGGACAACCATCATCCATAATTAATACTTTAAAATTAAAAAATTCAATCCGAAAGTGTCCATAACCAAGTGTTGCAATGCTACACAGTATGGTAACTACAACTACAAACCGAAATCCACCATCGTTTAATGTTCTTGTCATTGGTTAAGCCAAAGCGTGTGGACAATGTAAATTTCACAGGTGACATGGGCGTTCATTCCTCGCTTCACATTGTAAAAGGTCCGAATTAAAAGTTAATTTTACAAGGTTGCTTTGCCATTTGGTACATTTGATGCGGACGATAAAGAATTATTCGGCCTACTCTTTGCTTTAATTGAAGTAGAGCTACTAGCTTCAACGTAGCCTGTAAATAATTCCGTTGCCTCAGAAAAACTTCATAAGATTAGCATGGTTTTTCGAGTGAACCCTGTCCATTATTTTCGAGTTTTTAACTAACTTCATTTTTGGCCTTGAAACTTCAAGTTTTAACAGTCGCGTGTAGATTGACTTTCAAGTTTCTAAGTTCTGACAGCACCATTATGCCCGGACAATTAGGAGTTTTTGAGTTCAGAAACTCAAAACCACTATTTCTATTTTAGGAATGCCATAACAAGGGGTAATACCTGTAATTTTTAAACTCGCTGCTGCAACAACTATAAGTGTATGCAATTTAGACATTTACATCAGCGCAGCAATTATTCATTATTCCTGTTTTTGTGTTTTTAAGGCTCTTCAGATATTAAGCTTTTACTTATGCGAGTTGTTGGAACAGCTTTTCAATTTGAACCTCTGCTTGTATACTTGATTACTTATTTAATAGATGGGTTTCAGATGAGCCAGAAATGACAAGTGTAAAATTCAGTCGGACGTGAATTGTGAAAACTTCTACCTCTTCTCTCGTGTTCTTAAACCACCATGTGCTTCTCTGTGTCCTCATTAGTATAATGTTTGACCAACTCTTTAGTCAAAATTACGTCAGTAGCGTATTTAACATTCAGACATCGCTAAAATAACATATCGCCATCTCATTACTACTGATGGAACCCATTACTAAAAACGGGCACTTCAACAAACACATGGCGACAATGTTGCTGAAAATGAAAGAATGGTAATTTGACGCTCGTCGCCCTGTGTTCAGTAAACGGTCATCTTAGATACCTTTGGCTAGCAATTTATTTAAGAAACAGCCAGCTAATAATGTTCAATATGTTTCTGTTGTGTTCATCTGCAAATTGCAAACTTGCTGGTTTCAAGTAGTCCTAAACCATACCTGTTACTACCTTTGGCTTGTTTTCGGGCTTTAACTTTTTGACATTGTTGTACCGATTGTGTTTCAATTGGTGTTTTTGACTCTCAGAAATTTTGGACCATGAACCAGCAGTTTTCTTCAGAATGCCAATTGCTATACGAACGCCAAAACTGACCTTTACGTTGCTTGTTCCAGGTCATTTCACAATCATCAAGTCAGATTTATAAGCCAGATAAAGGGTAAAAGGATAAACAAGCGCTGGACTCTGTCCAACTAACTATCTCATACGACAAAACATGTGACTAATCCCCTCGAGTAAACTGGATCGATTTCCGTATTCTGTCTTATGTTAGCAGTATAACGAATGTGCAGGTAGTCGTGAATAATTAATAAAAACACGTTATATGAATTATGCCAATACTCGAGCTGTCGTGTAGCAGCTCTCGATCCTCTCGATCTTATCAATCCACTTTTTCCATGTCGCCGGGGAAACGGGCATTGTTAACATTCAACCGCCGTTAGTGAGGTAGAAGACCATTACAAGTCCGCTTATGCGGCTTCTCAAACGACAGTCTGATAAAGCTCCAAGTTGTCAGCTATGCGGTATTTGGAGCTCTTAACCAATCCAGACACACGAAAGACAGGAGGTCCACACATAACTTGAAAATTGGAAGTAATAAACATTAATCTCTTCATAAACAAACCTTTTCATTTTCAGTATCAACGACTTATCTTGTGTAAACGGGGCAAGCTTGCCGTGACTACTCCAATTGTCTTGCCTTGATGACGTGTCTGCTTTCAATCTTCTCCACTTTTTTCAAATCTTGACTGCAAGACTCGAGCACGTTGTCCAACTTTTTCTTGTGAGATCGACTTGATATTCTCCACGAGGAGCAATTGACATTGACGTGTGCCAAATAAAAGCTTAGGATTTTTGACATCAGTGGTCTTGTGCCAAGCTTGAAGTGAATTCTGCTGTGTTTCTCCACCACATTGCTGGAGACAATTTCCATTCAGATTCATATCGTCTAATTCCTTAATTCGCTAGCAACGACATAATTAACGGGAAAGAAAAAACGGACATTTTCGCTAAATGGCTGCATGGAGGTTAGACTATCAGGAAACGCAAAAGCCTTCTCAAAAGATGTGTGGGCACAGAAACTGTCAATTTTATAAACGAAGAGAGACAGTTTTGATAGACCTAGAAACTCCATCAGCAACTCTACCACAGACAAGGTTTAATACCAGACAAGACACGATTTCTGTCCTTCAATCACACTCCAGGCCTGATATTTCGACCATTTTTGTGTGTAGAGTCACTCTGAGTGAATTTTTTGAAAAGACAATATCCAAAATTCCTCGTTTGCAAATCAAAACCAACAAGTCCGCCATGTTATGTGGGAAGGTCCACGATTTCACACGTACAAAC
Organism: Sminthurides bifidus; assembly: GCA_009872375.1. Classification (NCBI taxonomy): domain Eukaryota; kingdom Metazoa; phylum Arthropoda; class Collembola; order Symphypleona; family Sminthurididae; genus Sminthurides; species Sminthurides bifidus. The sequence goes on along the minus strand of VRMD01002926.1, from coordinate 2,352 downwards.
TCATCTTACACTTACACAAGCCCTGAGCTAAGTAGGTGGGTGCAACGCAGTTACGTTTTCGGAGCGAGGGTATTTGCACATCCCTACTATTTCGACGAGAAATCCAAATTCTTACGAAAACGAACCGATACCTCGAGCTTGAGACGATGGTACTTCAACGCCATCTTCATTTACGCTTACTTTGGGTTCGTGGCCCTACGGACCATTCAAGTTGGCAGGGATCCGTTGTCGACTCCTCAGCAAAAAATACTTATGCGATTTGGTACAGTCCTCTTCACATTTCCGGTCATTATGCAAACCGGCATGCTGTTTTTCGGAGGCGATGAAATTCCTCAGAACTACAACCAAGCAACGACGTTTTTCAAAAGTATGAAATACGTTATCACTCCATTCACCATAGCTTGTAAAAATTGGGTACAATTTATAAATCAATACTGTGCCTTATTGTTTTAGAAACATGCCAAAAAAGGCTGGTCAATGGTGACAAAAATCCACTGCCGGAAATCAAGTTCGCTCTCATGCTCCTCGACTTCATCTACTATTGGTTCAAAATTGAGTTGGTGCTGATCGTCCTTGTGAACGTTGTCCGACCTGACATAAAATTCTTTGTATCGTCTCTGCATTTCCCGTTGGAAGAAACAGTTCCTTCACTTCGGTCGTACCTCTACGTCGTATCCGTCCTCCTTACTTCTTATGAAATGTGGATTTTCATAGCCTCCGTCTGGGTTTACATTTTTGAGGGAGTTTCAGTCCTCTTCTCCAGCCTGGCACTGCTCAAAGACATTCGAACAATGTTAGTTAACATTTCAAAGAGCATATGGCATCAAGCCACTCCTGTGGTAAATGATTCTTCTTTTAACTGCAGGTCAGACAGGAAAACATGGCGACGGGATTGCCTTGAGCGCTACCTACAGCTGACCATACTTAACATAACTTTCTTTCGATCCTTCGGCCGCTTTGTCTTACCAGCAGCCGAGGTGTTGCTAATGGCTTCTACGGTCTACGGCATGGTCAGCATGTTCAAGCTGCACAGTTTTACTGGACTTGTGCTAGCCAACCTCGGTTGTCTAACCTATGCTTTGCTGATTATTCTATTCCGAGCCATTGCAGAACTGCATGTAAGATCGTCGGAAATACTTCGGAAATGGAAACACCACATGGTTGTGGACCGCCGGCGACTGAAATCGATTAGGCCATTACAATGCCAATTGGGTTTGTTTGGCTTCATTGATGCTGGCATCATCCTAACGGCAACTCACATAATAATTGCGAACACCATAAGCGTACTCTTACTAACATAATGTTGTTGATTAGTTCAACGTAGGAAATTCCTACTATTCCTACCAAGTCTCAAGCCATAGCATAAGTATTGTAAAATATGTTGATGGGATCAGTGAAATTGTCAATTAGCCTTTAGTTGCTTCAATTCAAATAAATGACGCGACACTGAATGTGGACAAGCTCTTCTTATCTTATAAATAGCAAAACCTGCTGAACAGCTTTGAAAACCAGTTGGACTTTACCTAGACATGAAACCGTAAATAAATTCGCAGTGGCTGTGGAACCAAAATAGTAAGTTTTAAAATAGAACATATTTAACAGTATGCAACTTAAAAAAACACTTCTGCTTGAATGAGAATGACATTGGAAACACGAAGCCAGAACAGGTTCTTCATTAAGTAAGTATCTTTAAAATGCACAGAAAGAAAGTCGTGAACCCGTGCAAATCACATGACAGTTATCTATACTTCCTTGATTTGCCACATTTTCCTCATTCGGCCCACAGATTAAGGTACCTTCATGGACCATGTTATTGATGCATTTTATTGGCTAGGCATAGGCTAGGTTACATACTAAGTGTGAAGATCTCTGCTTACCAAGCACCACTGATGACTTCATCTCAGCTTGTTGCTTTCATTTCTGAAAGTACAGCCATACAAAATACTTGAGTGCTGTTAGTTGCAGATCAGTTAAAATCTTTTCGTCTAAAATCGATACCGGTGGGTCACGAAACATGGAGTCGTTCATAAGGCACGTTTCCTTTATTATTTGCCTTCCGATTTTCTTTGTCGTACTAGCGCCATCTTTGTACGCTGTGGCGTTCATATTACTGCTCATAAGGAAAATTCTCACGCTTGTGAAGAACACCTGGCGGCTAAACTACGGTGACTTTCTTGCTGGCATGGACGGCCTTTTCGGTAGCGAGAGCCCGTACGAGAATCCGAAAATGGGATGTGTGTTCACATACTTGCTGAATGGTCCTGTAACGGTGGAAGAAGTGCAAGCGAAACTGGCATCAGCGGTGGATAAACTATGTCAGGACGGATATCCGCAGTGGAAGCAACAACTAAC
>VRMD01002925.1:0-12037 GCA_009872375.1 Sminthurides bifidus | reverse complement strand
CATGCATGGAGGATTTTAGGAGGAGCAAAGGTTTCAGATGTTGTAATGCATGCAACTTTCCTCCTGAATTTGATTAAACACGCAGAGAAAGCGGACTGAACGAGGGAGGGCGTGGGTTGGAAGGAAACTCGGCGGCTAAACGGTCCTGATCGCTACGCACGTCTTCATGGACGAGTTCTAAGAGAAGCTAATATTGGGCTGCAATCCCTGCCGAAAGTAATAAAAGCTGGAGAAAGTCTGAAAGGAGTACGTAGTCCGAAACAAAATGAAAACAAGCAAAACCATTCTTCTGGTAAGTGGATTTGATGGGTGCCCCCGCCTTTTCATGAATCGGCATCTTGCCAGCCTCATCCGTACAAGGAAGAGGAGACGGAGGAGGAGGAGGAGGATACGCACCGGGTCGTATGTTAAGTAGCTTTTATTCAAGCTTCATAAGAAATGCCTCAAGTTGTTATAAACAGTTTTCAGAGGGGAAAAAATCCCAATCGAAGCACAAGCCTAACTTTCCCGTCATAACGATTGAAGGGAGTGAAGGAAGCCGAATTGGCGTTGCTTATCATGCCATTTCGGATAATTTGGCATGAATTTGGAAGCAAAATTGTTTTGCAGCATCCAAGAACATTCCAGTGTGAAAATTAGCTAAATTGTTGGACTTTATTATCAGGATAGTCATGTGTATGTAGGACGCGGAGTCATTCACTGCTCCGAGGAGAAGTTGGTCGTTTGGTAGCTTTGCTATGACAGTGCCGTGACTAAATCAGAACTTGGATAAGAAGTTGTCGAGCCAAGTATTTCCACAAGGTAAAGTTTTCCGGGAAAGCAATGCAAAAATTGAGTAAATTTGCCTGCGTTGCAATAAAAAGTCGAGCACAAACAAGCGCTCACACCATACCACAGTCTTCTTTTACACTCATCCTCATAATAAGGATAATAATATAGGGCAATAGAATTAGATGAAAGGGAATCATAATGAGAAAATGACATGTTTCATTACCTTTCCCCTCATTGGATGGCACACAGCAATGTAGCGCTCTATTGTGAAGGAGACAGTCAGCCATACAGAAGTTGAACCTATTCAAGTAAAAGGAGACAAAAGATTTATGAGAGACTCCGCGGACAAGAGGCTTGAGCGGGAAAAGAGAGCGCGGTCACAGACATTAAGCTCCAGACATGGATACGGCAGGGTTACATAGGATACCAGGGGGATTTCCAAGCAACTTGCCATCCTTCTGACAGCCTTCTGAAATGTTATTCAAAAGCTTTACCTGAGACAAGCCTCCGGTGTCAGAATAGGTAATGCAAAACAAGAGAAAAAACAAGACATGCAAAGGGACCGATAGCGACTCAAAGCGAACAGAGCACTTGGACGGAGAAAGTGAACTTTCACCGCTTTACAATCACCGCTTTGTTAACACCACCGTGGGATAAAATTCCACACAATCATGTTGAACAGGAGCTTTGAGCGGAAATACGAGAGCTTTTATCTGCCTTTCTTATACGCTGGCTGTGATACAAATAGGCATTTGGCACAAGTAGAGCAGATAGCTCCATGCTCTTATGTACATGATCTGCGGAAGCATGCGATTGAAAGCAGCAGTTTGAGAAAACCAGGTTAGGAAAATTTAAAGCTTTTCATGTGTCGCTCCTGTTTACGTACCTTGAACTCTTTAAATCAATTGTGAATCTTATTTGGCAATAAAGCCTGTCAATTTTGTTACCCAACTGTTTATGGAAGGAGTTTTTAAATGGCAAAACATTTGTTTAATATTCATAAGCCAGAATGAAAAGAAGCAGTCACGCGTATCATTACTAAATGTTACGAAAGAGGAAATTTCATAGTGTTGTCTTCCAATGGAAATTGTGAAGCGCTTGCCTTCAGGTGTTCTGGTCTTATGAATAATGGCGAAATAGTCTTCTTCATGAGTGGCTTCCAGTGGTAACGCGGCACGTGCTGCTGGTTTTGATTGGAAGAAACACTCGTATGTTTTTAATAACAAGAAATAATTTGAGGTTTCATCACCTTTATTCTAGCAACGGAATAAAATTCTAGCTTGTATAACCTGACGGGAGAATGAGTTTGAGTCAATCTAAATTACACTTTTAAATGCCTAATTCAAGTGAAAGCATGCAAGGCCTGCTCATCCAACTAACACGACATTCTAACTTCAAAAAGGAGAATGATAATGAGAGAAAATACTGACGAGCTGGTAAAATCGCTGTGATATTCCATTTCCCTTTAATCAAACAACGTGTATGTCCTTTTACAGAAAGAGGGAAATGGCGACATTGAAGGCTTGAGTGTCGCATTGGCGGGTTTGTGCAGCTCGCCATAGCTGAGACTGTAAAAAGGATAAGTCTCCGTTAGCTGTTAAGGAATTGCAGTGCATTGAAGTAGAGGACACAATAAATTATCTCGAAGCTGTCCTTCCAAAGAAATTCCGGTGAATTTCCATTACTCTGATCCCTTTAGTTGCGACAGTTTTCAGGACTTGGACGTGAGTGCGTTTGTCCAGTCTGAGAGGAGTTCTTTGAGAAAATTACAGAAATTTCTCCTCCGTTCTTCACAAGACGTTTCCCCCTCTCAAGACCGAGTTCTCAAAAGAGTCACGTTCAAACTTCCGAGCATTAGCTTGAGCTAGCTTATCAAAAATATGATTTGGCCACTTAAACGTTTAAAGTGCAGTACAACTCGTTAGGGTTCGTTCATACAAGCGTTATCGAAAATTCACGGGATGGATGAGTTCCTCTCAGCCAGTCATGAGCAGGGACATGACTGATATTCACCGCTCTCACACCCATTTCCCCCACTAATTTCCGTTTATTTCAGGCAATTCATAGACGACCCACCCTTTACGTTCTGCAAGCCGGCAGCCTTCATTTCCATCTCCACTTCAAGGCCTTCCTTCCTGTCTGTGACTGTTGTAGGTGGAATTGAAATGACGATAATGCAATTCACATCGGAATGTAAAGTAAATGCGCCTCGGATGTAGGCACTTCAAAAGGCTAATATTTCCACAGGAGAGGACTGCTCGCGAGTTAGCAGGGACGCATTGGAATGTCATCAGCATTTTATCGCACCCCGTCACAGCAGACATTGAATGAGTTCGTTAAAGTTTTCTCCATCGGCCTTTGTGCTTATCTGGAACCCACAAGGCTCTTTCTGACCTTGCGAATCAAGGGACAGGGCCGGGGTAGAGGGAGCATTGTCTCCAGCTCTCACACAGCACAAAAAGATCCGCAGTTCTGATTACAGATTACCAAAGAATTTGCATTTCTTCATCATGGGCCCTGAGATATAAAATCCTTGTATTCCTGCTCCCACAAATTCGCATCGCCGAGCTGCCAATTACCTTTAATCTTCGGCCCAGCACGAAGCTTTGGTGTAGGAGCGACGCCGAAGCTGGTTTCGCCATACACTAACCCTCGGTATTGAAACTATTGGCGAGTTTAGTAGCTCTGCATGTATATTTTTTGCTTTACTTTTGACAGTTAAACCATTTATCCAATTCATCACCTCTCTCGCTGGTAGAATTGTCCTTCGGGCACGTTATCTTTCTCTGTCATTTGAAGCAAACACGGACGGGATCCCCTCCTGCTCTAGAATCCCGAGTGGGTAATAGTACATAACGAATAGGTATACAAATTGAGTACGAGGCTCTAAATTAGACGTGTAACGGCCTTTCTCCTCCGCTCCAACCTGTGCATGTGCCCAAAGTCTGGGAGAACAAAGAGTGTGGAGGGTAGGGGAGAGTGGTGGAGAGGACTATGAGATGTAAATACCTTACTCAACCCGCGGGACGTCGTCAGTTAGTATCCTATAAAAGTATTTCGGCAATCAGTATTACGCTAACAAATGGTCACACCATTTGAATTGCAACTTGCGAGCGGGGGTGAAAGCTGAAAGCAGCGGTGGGCACAGGCTCTGCTGCGCTGCACGCCTTCTTCGCAACGTTGCAGAAATCAAGGATAGTGACAAATCCCCAGGAATCAATTCAGTACACAATTTCCGCTCAGCTATTTTTCTTCACCAAATCTCTGTTTGTGCCTTCGCTCCAGGAGTCCCGTGCCGTATAGTAGTAACGAACCTTTCGCTCTCGCTTCATTTAAAATTCAATCAATGTAATAGCTATGAAACAATTACTTTCACACCTCGCCTTCCCAGACCTTCATTGCGAACTTGTAGGATACTAAGGACGGTTTTCATCCAGCTCTAAACGACCCATTTCCACTCCGATATTTCCTATACTCAGACACATTGTCTGATCATGTGTGTAAAATTTTCATAAGCCGTCTCAGTACTCCTGTGCAATTTCACGTCTAAGTAGTTTTACAGCGGTCATTTCCTCAAACCTTCCATTCCTTTTAGTCTGTCCAACGAGGCGGAAATGGTATGCGATCTGGTGCAAGAATTGCATGGGCTGTCGAACGTTCTCCCTGTCCAATTCCAGATGGTGCATTGAAGAAATTGCAAGTTACCTCCATCCAGACTCAGGGTGTTAGATGAATCCATAACGCCTGAATGGCTCTAAACTACAGTAAGGACAAATCCCGACAAGTGCAACGTCATGAATTTTTCACGTGCTGGACATAAATAAAGAATCATGGGAGGGAACATGCACAAATTTCACCATCATTCAGTGACCACAGCTTGCACTTTGTACAATTGTAAAGGTCATGGATGTCAGTTACGTCGGGTGTTGTGGTCGGCTTCGGGTGGAATTTGCACTGTCAAGGTCTGTGAATCTGGGATTGCATGTGGCTGTGTGTTAAAACAAGAACTGGGACTCATTCCTCACAGTACGACCGGTTACCGGCGGATTAATTTCCTCAAGTGTACTACTTCCTGTTCATCAGGGTAATTAAGAAGCATTCTCGCTTTTGTGAGGTTTAAAGATATTATCTTTTCCTAAGCACGGTCATTAATCATGTTGTAATCTTATTATTTATCTCGCCCTACCAGCATGCATTCCTCTGCCACACTGGCTCCAGTCTTTTACGCCCCTGCATTGACCAGTACTTTTGACAGTTCCTGCACTGCAGCTCCAGGTTTCCTTCCATTCCGGAGGCATTCTCAGCTTCTTTCCATGCTGGACTGGAGACATTCAATCATGCAACGTCTGCTCACCTCCTTTGATTATGACCGTGAACTTATTAAATCTGTCCGAGCTCCTTCCCAACTTCCGACCTAGACAACCTTAACCGCAAAGCAATGTAAATAGCACCCTGTCCGCACTGAGTAAGAGCTGAAGTTCGCGCCACGTTTTGCGGACTGATATTGCAACCACAACCAGTGGATCAAGAGCGGAGTGCTGGTGGATTCAGTCGGCGACCTTGTGTGACTGACAGCCTGGTTGAAAATAGCTCTCGGATACTATATTACCCCGTACGTGTTTAATAAGAAAGGTTGAGCTTTCACTCCGCGAGCTTTTGGAAGCACAAAAAGGGTTGTCCGTCTGCCGGCCTGGCCCTTGTCCGCTCCAGTTCATTTCTTCACGCTCTTTCATCAAAGTTCCGGCTGAGAAGACTAAGAATGCGAATCACAAAAGGAGTATCAAAGCAAAGAAGCGACAATCACAGCAAAGTGTGCACATGTGCCCATAATGTGTTTATCTGAGCCTTTGGGCGAACAAACGGGCCTGTCAGCTCAAGCAGCCGGGGTGGGCGTAAATCATGGGAGATTGGATTGAAGCCGCTCATTCTAGTACCCTACCCTTGCCCACTTCCATGGCAACTGTTGCAGGAAGAGCGAGAGGAAAAAATTGAAAAGATTTCCCAAGTACTTCTACTTCTCCCCGCAATCTAAAAAATATAGGACATAATGGCTCGTTGGCCATGACGGTAGTTTACCCACTTGTATTGTCCACCGTCACGCCTGGCGGCAACAACAAGTCATTTATGAGCAGGAGCGAAAGCAAGCAGGGTTTCAACACAACCTGTCCGTGTCTTCAGCACTGAATAAATTGACTGAATGGAAAATGGAATTGGATGAATACACTGCCGCTGGAGTGATTATACGCCATGGTGGGATTGTATACGAAGCGTTTCTGTCCTTTGATGCTGCTGGTCTATGAAAGCTCAATGGCGCCTTTTCATCCCTCCTTCCGATCCTTATAAATTAGCAAAGTGGCGCTTTGAGCAACTTGATTTAAAGTTAGTGGCAGAGCATGGAGATTTGACAAGGGAGAGGCGGAATGCTGTTTGTTTCCCTCCTTTCCCATGTTACGCATACAAAATTCTCCGTCATTTATTTTCCTTTATCCTCTAACGCCAATATGATTTACGCTGAGATTCGATGCCTCAACTCGTAGATCTGGCAGTATTGTAGGTAGGTTCAAATCAAACGCTTTGCAACACTTTTTAGCACCAGCTTCCTCCCATCCTTTCACCAGCATCTTATGAATATTTCTCAGCTGCTGCATACATACAAAATACAAAATATGGAGTTGATATACCACCATTCCTTTCCCACCGTCCTCCCTTGCCGTATTGCTCCTACTATCTGTAACAAAACTGAGAGCTAAGGAGGAATGCTCAAGTGAATAACTACAGTTCCATTTACTCTTCTGAAAGCTGTAGAGAGAAAGCAAGGGGTTTCTTCAAAGGAACGGAGTGGTATGAATAAGTTGCCACTTCCCGGCAATTCGTATATATATATATATATGTAACGCGTCATTTATTTCGTCTAATGTCTCAGGTTGCCAATGTTATAATTTCCTTATTTTCACATGCGATTGAATTCTAAACGCATTGAAAGGCATTGATCATTGGGAATTTCAATTAATATATTTCCGTTCCCAGCCAAACCCGATTGTCATCGCCGCCCTGCGCTTTCCTTTCAAACTTTCTCTTCCCGTCCGTCTTTTACTACGTTCTTGCTTCCATTTTCTAAATGATCGTCAGTCCTTGGCCGAATGTTGCACCGCCCAAAACTTTTCCTCGTGGCAGTCAACGACCGTATCCTCATTGCCAAAATCTGCCAGTGTGACAAGTCAGCTGCATTCATATGAAGGAAATTCCTTTTTGATTACCGCTTAACACGAGAATCATGTAGAGAGGAGTCTCTCATGAGTGAGAGAAAGCAGTCACTTTCCCCAAAACAACGGCTCAGAGTCAATGTAAATCCACCAACTCCAGGCTCTCTACCCCTCAGTCCTGCTTTGACCGGTGTTCAAATCGCCTTGAGTACGTACACTTGCAGACATCCGTTAGAGGGTTGGCAAGCAAACATTTCTTTGAAAGAGAACAAAGTTTCCCTCTTCCCTTGTTACGCTTCCCGTTAAATACGGCTCAGCTGTGTGGTGATCAGTACATATAATCCGACCCTAATGACCAATGTAGATAAGCGATTCGTTATCGCCCTCCTTCATTTGGCTCCACTTCATCTCCCGGCTTTACATTTGCAAACTTCCGTTTCGCCCTGTACACAGTTCCCCGTCTGCACGCAACACTTTATTCTGCCATGTGAATATTCTCCAATCGGAAGTCCCTCTTGCACATGATTAATTTGCACATTTCGGAAGTTGTCGAAAAAGCAGGCGTGAGCGTATCTCAGGCTGACTCAAGGTGTGTCCCGAGCCCGGCCCTCTTCAGTATTAATACCGTCTGCACTTGTTGTTCCCGCCATATTTTTCGCAATAGAATCACTGGAATTTACTAGTTCCGTTCCGACCTCATTTATGGAACTTGCAGGATCTTTAAATCCTCCAGGGTGTACGCCACATTGCATGTGTATCACGTGCCCGTTATGGAATATCCTTGTATAGCGTGCCGTATAGAATGTGCGATGTATCGCAAGTCCTCTGTACATGTTCCCACGCTGTAGATACAGGAGTAAAAAGACATAGTTCCGCTCGTAGCTGGGAGAAAGTCTGCCCATAGTCAACTTACAGAGTGTTTATTACCGGACGAGCCTTTCCTTACTCTTGGCACGGGCTTTGGGCCATCTTCTCCGAGTCCATTAGCGGCGCGTCGCCACCCCACCGGTTACTTAACCCATTAAGAGTTGTGCGAAATGCATTTCGTATTCATGAATAGGGATTTTGCCAATCATTTGCACAACTTGCTCCACTCAGTTATCGGCTTTGGAATCCCATAAAGGAATATTTTGCAAGATAAACACGCTGGGAAGAAAATAATCGAGAATTAAATGAAAACGGCGTCTTATGTATACCATCTAAAATTTTATGAAGGAAACCAATTACCGCTCAAACCATATCGTATACAAACGTCGGAAGAACCAAGTCCCTCACTCCCCACCATCGCAGTCGGAAGTAAGAGCACCGTCTTCGGCAATATTCTATCAGCTATGAGTGCATTTACAGAATCAGTACTTTTTTCAGCGCACATTTAACCGGAAGTCCTTGCGGCAATTTCCAGACAAAGTAGTGGTACCCATAGTTGAATACATAGGAGACTGAGACACAGTCGCCTTGGTAACCCGCCGTGCTGACTTGTGATTTCGGTGAATTTTAGTAGTCCTTGTCTCAGTAGCAGGTTGGAATAAAGGAAATTTTATTTTCCTCTGAGCTTTTTTTCCTTAAAGCAAGTCCTCTCAAATTGATTACTTTTTTCCCTTGTTACACGGCTCCGTTTCAATGTGCCACCATTATCAGTCATGCATTCACCTACCGTCTTTTCGGTTCCGTTCGATTTAAACAGCACTCATCCTCCTTTGCCTCCACCTTGGCAAGGGTTGTATGGAGTAAGAAGGAATAATTCGTCAGTGTGGATTTCCTTCCTCTTTCCCAATACAGAGTCAGCTTTTCAGTTTACATTGCCGGGACAAAATCAATAGTAGCATAGCGACCTGCCAGGCTAAAGCTTTATTTCTCCTCGGGGTGAAATATTACTTTGCCAATAGTCGAACAATATTAGTCAACAGAAGGGTATTTTTTCTACGTAACTAATCAATTCTCAGCTTGGCGGCAGCAATAAGTTCATGTGATAGCAGGAGGATTGTATGGTCGATACAAAGCAGAGCACACAAGTCAAAGAATGCGCACGCCAATCAACAACAATTAATGAGGCTCAAAGGCCCCTGACAGCTCCAAAGCCCTGCTAGGACACTGGACCATTGTGTTGGAGAAGGAAACGTCAACGGCACACAGAAGCTGGCATGCACTAACTTTTCTGAGCAGTTTAGCGAAAACATATTGAACTGCGGTAATAAAAACAAGATTCACGACAAGAGCAGTGGTTTTCACTGCTGGTTTCCAAAGGAAAACCACAGATAGTCTGACGGGTAGTCAAAATGGCCGAATCAAGTCTGGAGCTCGGTGCTCATGACAGGGAGAAAAGGTAATTTGGAAATTGAAAACTTACTTGCGGCATCAGTCAGCCATAGTCCTATTGGTCTATAAGCCCAGTACAGGTAAGAGTAGTTGAAATTCGGATAATGTGATAGTGACATGGAGAATGTGAAGAGAAGAAAGAGGAGGTCCGAGACGGCCAGGGCACATAAATATCTGCAATATATCCAATAAAAGAGGAATTTTTAATTAGCATTAGCATACAGATAAGAGAAACAAGGTCGAGGTGTTGAATACTGCTAACCCAGGTGCACTACGCGGGCGGCTGCTACAACACCATTTAGTTTTGCGGTTTCCCTTTGGCTCGCCGCCTCCGTCTAGTACAACATGAACAATAAATTTTCCATCATCTGACACGATGATCAAATCGTTTAAGAACTTGGCGCAGCACTGATTTCCAATTCGGGGAGGTCCTCAGTTCTACTGACGTGCGGAAAGGTTGACAGCTTGGTTGGATTGGAGAGGGCATGTGCTTGGCTTTTTGATTTGAATGCATCAGAATCGAACTCGAAGATTAGGAAGATTAATCGCTAAGAGAAATAAAATATACGCTGCCTGCCTACCTTAACCCAGTAAATCATGATAGGGTGCTGAGATTATTTTGTCTGAGGCATATACTATATGGAAAAATGATTTTTTCCCTTCTTGCAATTGTTGTTCCTTGAGATTTCGCACCCTCCAGAGGCCAGAGAAAGTGGTAGTTCAGTTGGTCATGTTTACGGCCTTGCGCGGAGGGAATAAACGCATGTAAAGTATACACGAGCTGCCTTGGCTTTAGACTTTCACTGAATGAATGATCCGCCGGTAGAGCATTTGCGAGTATGTGTGTGACGTTTTTAAAAAGTGTGGACGTGAGTGGGCTCTTCTTGGAAGATATGACGCGACTTGATCACGTACATGTTTACTTATGGTCGTTACGAGCAACAGTAAGTGTGTGCATAAGGCCTCGGAAATATGATCTAAGCTTCTCGAGTCACTCGTGACTGGCGTGGTTTGGATTCCGGACGGATGGAATCAATCCAGCAAAGCGGGTTTGCACAGCTCAGCATGTGCGGAATGAACGAGCTGAGGTCATCAAATCAGGCTAAGCATTCTTCTTCTCGTTGAGCAATGAAATATATCTTGTGCTTTCAGCCTCTTCATTTCGCAACTCACCCACCTTCAACCAAAGTCTTTTAATCAAATTAGATTGCGTGTGAACTGTTGAAAGGATCGCATGCTGTCTTTTGATGTCTACCCGTGAACCTAAAGGCTTGCAGCTCTCTCCTCGTCCAGGAGTAAGAGTACAGACTGATAGTGAGCAGTTTCCCTCCATGTTTCGGCAGGAAAACGTCTTTTCATTTACACTCTTTCTGTCTATGCACCGCAGTTTTTCATTACAATCACGCCTCCTACGCCAAAAGCTTGCAAAACCTAACAAAGTATAATTATCTAGTTCTGACGCGCACGCAAACGGTCGTAAAACCTTCCAGGGTTCATTATTTCCAATAATTCTCTACCCTCAAAAGATGTTTAGCAACCGGACTGGTTTTCCATCTTTTATGTACTTTCTCGGAATTCTTTTGTACACATTACTACCCTTCAAGTCACGATATCCGCTCTCACTTTATGATCACAGTTCTCATAAACCCTGGACATGATTTCCGTCATTATTTCATCCGTCCGACTTCCATACCAGCAGCTCATCCTCTCTCCTCATCCCATCACCTGACACAGACAGCTCCGATTTCACCGTCCATAACATCTTCTTTAATTTTTTCCTCTCTCACTCACCCTCACCGTACATACGGTGGTTGCTTCCAGCTCCTAATCCGAATCAACTCCCAATCGAGTTTTCTCTCATATACGCAAAAATTTACTACCAGCCCGTCCATTATATTGGGCAAGAGTGAGTTGGAGCGATCTGGAAATTTCACTCACGCTGTCTTATAACTTTTATGATCCGGTTGTACGACCAGGCTCCAGTGTATTTTCACCGGTAAAGAAACAAGCTCAGGGCTCATGAAAGAGCGAACGGAAAACCGAAACGTACTCTGGTCATCAATCTGCACAGGTTTCATAATATCCTCTCCGTCCGTCCATGGAATCCTCTCCAAAGGACTTAGACAAGGATGTGAGTCTGTTGGTAACATTGAAGGAAAGTGCCTCGTACATGTGTCCGGGAACGACTTTCGCAACAAAGCCAAACATATACATCAGTCTACTTTCTCTCCAGTCTCGCTAATGCATGCATCACATTTACACAAGATTCCATTCCTTCATGTTGTTCAACAGAAAACTGCTTCCATTGAGCCTTTCAAGCTGTTGAATAGCACCGATCTTAGCGATAAGGGTCTGGCTGCCCAAACCAACATTGCTACGACGAATCGAATGGTGCGAGCCTTAAGTCCGTAGAACCCTTAGTTTCGGAGCAGACAGGTAGGAAAGCTGCAATACAACGACAATACGCGTACTACCTTGTCACGATTTCCAATATCCGTCTCAACGTCTCTGCAATGGATAAGCGCTCCCAATCACTTCTAAGCTTCGATCCGGTTCATACTCGTGACACATTGCAACTGCAATCGGAACTGAGCCAAATATCTTTTGCATGTACTTTTTGCATGCATTAGACCAATTCTTTTTTTTTGTACCGGAAACTGTGCGAAATGACTCCCACTGTGAGTCGTCTGGTCGGGATAACGTAGCTTTCTGGTCCAGTCTCTCTGTGACAACTCACATGTAAGCAA
>VRMD01002924.1:0-12038 GCA_009872375.1 Sminthurides bifidus | reverse complement strand
TGATACGAAATCGAAATGACTGTCTTATTTTAGTGCCATTTTCTTTAGCGTCCAGCCTGTGATTCTCAGAGGTTACAAGTACGGTAAATTCGACCAGAAAACGAAACGATGGGATGGTATGATCGGAGCTGTGACAAGTGGTGACGTCAATATGTCAATCACTCCCATATCCTTGGCGTTGGACCGGAAGCAGTATATTGACTATACTCTGTCTGTGATGAGTGTGGGGTAGGTAATTTGTTTGCTATTGTCTATGGAGTTTGAAAGTGCTCCGTGTATTCACACGGAGAATAAAGTGTACAAACGGCTCATCATTATCATAAACTGTGTTTCAGAGTACGGATATACCTCAAGAGAGCTTTGGAAGATACGAAAATCAAATGGAAGTTTTTCTTTAATCCGTTTGCCCCACCAGTTTACGGTGCGGTACTAGGACTGATTGCCGTATTGTCTTTGACGTTGTGGGCTTTCTCCATTCTGGAGCCATCTCGAGTGACCGAAATTTCGTTAGTGGATTCTATCTGGCTTACGTTTGCGGCCTTGTGCCAGAAGGGTAATGAAATGAATGTTTTAAAATTGTAAAACCTAATAGCTTTAAGATTCCACAGCCTCTGAATTCTGAAAATACCGTTTTTAGTATTACAAGTCATGATGATCAGCTCATTTTCGAAGAAACGGTATAATGTAACCGAGGCAAGTAACCAAGGCAACCGACTCCTAATTCTAGATGCACGTTAGTTGTAGAACCGAATGAGGTGTCTGAAACCTGTAGCCCACAACTACAAGTCTTGCTCACGATACTCCTCTCTATAATGGACTAAGCCCTTCAAACGTTTCACTTGCAGGTAGCGAGAAAACTCCACGAGGTCCGAGCGCCAAGCTGATTTTTCTGCTGACGTACTTCACATGCTTGATTATTTACTGTGGGTACTGTGCAACGCTGATTTCGCAGCTTTCCGTCCCACCTCCGTTAAAACTACCGTTTCAAGATCTCCGGGGACTGGCCACCTCGAAAGGATGGCAGGGAGGGCCGATCCGAGGAGACTTCACGTACATTTTCATGCAGGTGGGAATAGCGTTGGAGCGGACGAGGAGAGAAGGAGGAGCTGCAGGTTAATAAAAGGGATTAATTAAAGTAGCGACTATGAACAAGTTCCGGTTTAATTACAGAAAACTTGTCCCGAGATTTTGGCAAGAAGGGGAAGCGGTGACTCGAGGAACGTTCCGTGTGAACTGCTGACGCAAACTTGGACAAGAGTAGTTGCACCGATAGAATCTACTCTGCCAAGTAATTTTATTGAGGGCCTTCGCAGAGTTCTGTCGCGTGGACAATTTGCCTTTATTACGACGATGACGGGAGCGAGATACGCCATCATGACCCAAATGACAAATAGTGAAGGCTGCAGTATTTACGAGCTGGAGAGCGAACCTCTATCATCAAATATTGCCCTGGCCTGTAACAAACGTCTGGGTGTAAAAAAGCTCCTGGATCGTAAGTAAGTCAAAAAGATTTAGTTTCCACGTGTACCATTCAATGGCCCTTCTTTATCGCTCCAACTCCATCCATAGTCAAACACATCCCCGTCTTCCAGTTCGAGCTCCAGCCTCCTTGGCCCGAGGAAGTCTAAAAGGTATTTTGCTAATTGCTCACAGACTCCTCCAAATGTTTCAATCCGGGCTGGTGAAAGTGCTCAAGACGCGCTGGCTACCTGGACGGAAAGTATGCAGTGCCGGGAGTGGAAACGGCTACTCGGAAGTCACCATACATGATACGGGAGCGGGAGTTGTTCTCGTCGCGATGGGATTGCTCCTAAGCTGCTTTATGTTCGCGATCGAAAAGGGATGGACAATTGCAAGGGATCACATGAGCAGCGGAGGGGAAAGCAAGGGGATGATTTTACCAAAAAGTTATTACGGTAATGTCGGATTTCATTAAACTTTTACGTACTTAGTTCCATCGGCCTAGGGATGGGACGGGACAGGACCATCTCCTCTCTAAACGTAAACTTTTGAATGAATAAATGCTG
The DNA here is from genome assembly GCA_009872375.1 of Sminthurides bifidus. Classification (NCBI taxonomy): domain Eukaryota; kingdom Metazoa; phylum Arthropoda; class Collembola; order Symphypleona; family Sminthurididae; genus Sminthurides; species Sminthurides bifidus. Next base: position 10,011 of record VRMD01002924.1, on the reverse strand, counting down.
CTAGGGATTGAAACCTGTAAAACTCTATTTGCGGATAATACACTGATTTGATTTCGGCGAATACCCTTCCTTCCAAATCTCTCCTGGTTTATGGAAATATTTATACAAATCATCTTATACTAAACCTGAGCAGCTCCTCCCGTAAAAGACTGAAAGAATTACATGCCTTTACCGATCTAGTAGCACGCAGTTCTTACCTCAAGTAATGGTTTTGCGATGCAGCAAACTACGTTGTCATAGTAACCACGAGTATGATCTTTCCTGTTTTTGCACGATGCATTGTCCAGTGCTAACTATAGGACCTATGTTAAATGTGTGTGCATCTCAACAAGCCACAAGGCCAGAGGGGCCCCTTGATGTCAACCAACATGAGGAGAAGAGGGACTCTTATTACAATGCACCTCATAAAGGAAATATAGTTGCATGGATGAAGCGTGTCCACTTTATTCGTTTTTTACTGTAATGGAGGCTCGGTTCCATAGGATGCAATGAAGGAATGGCTCAATACATTGTGAGGATGTCATACAGGAAGTACGTGCGCTTGAACAGATTGGAGAAAGTCTCGATTTTAGGATAAAGCTAATTGTCTACTGGTGAATGGGAGCGAATGATTAGTTCTGTTGTAAAGAAATATATCGGATGATGGGATTTTACACATGTTTAGTAGCCTCGTATTATGGCATAGGGAATGTCGGAAGGGCCGAGTTTTTACTGCGTGCCCCAGCCAAACAGAGGGGAGTAACAAGCAGACCTCTCGTGCACCGCGTTGCAAAGAGACACACACTCGGTACGTTTTCCAGGAAGTTGGTATCGGTGGGATAATAATAAATTATCTGCGATCCCACTTGTAATCCAATATGATTGTTAAAGTTGTGTGGGGTCAATGGGACGTGGTCGAAAATTTATTTGATTACTGGAAAAAGAGCATGGTGGAATTTAAAGAATTGAGTCTCTCAGTCGCGAATCCCCTGGGAGCTCATACACTGAATCCAAAATATTTAGCCAAGGATCCAGCCGACAGCACCCCAACCAATTTCAGAACTGGATGGAGTCCAAGACGGAATCCAAGCTGTGTATTTACTTCCTCTCTCACTTACCGCCCTGTTGACACTTGACTTCCCTAGACAATGTTTGATTTTCCGACCAAATCCTGATACAGATACAAATTGAAGCGGTTAATCTGTAGGAGGGTGGACACATCCAACTCTGTGAGCTGTGAAAGCAAGTTCTGGGGAAAGTCTACGGCTTTCTGGGTGTAACACAGCTCTCAGAGACTGAAAAGAAACCTTGGACTTTTTCGGCAACGTCTCTCTTTCTTCTTTACACGCATTTAATTAGCAAGGCATAGCCAGAGCTGCGGTACTGACACGGTATACGTTTGTAATATGTAACCGAGTATTGTTGTACTCCTGGAAGGAATCAAGTATCATACTTTTTACATTCAAGATTTTTAGCAACCAGCTCGGTAAATAAACCAGACATATTTAGCATGACCCAGCCATAACTCATGTTCCCTGGGACGGATCATGGTCCTTGTTAGGACGAGAAATGACAATGGTGATTAAGAGGCGGACTGATTGAGAAAGACACAAAGTTGTTGAAAAACTGGGACTGTACAAGACACAAGGCCGTTGTTTCATAGTGACGATGCGTGTAACTCCATTTAACGTAATGAATAGCCGTCCGTGGCGTGGCAGTATAAAGAAAGATCAGAAAAACCTATGAAAGGAAAGGGAGAAAAGATGAATTAGAGTACACACTTTTACAACTTGTTCTGCTCACTCACGAAGGCAGAGATTACACCAAGTTTGAGAAGAGAAATCGTAGGACGGTGAGGAGGAAACAGATGTGGGTGTTCAAACTATACGAAATAATGGTGGATTGGAAAGGGTGAAATAATAAATAGGGTGGGTGGGCTTTGATTTGGTGATAGAAATGCTGAGATAATTCTGACACTTGTCACAGTGTGGAACAAATCGCAAACTGTCATGAAACGCTTGTCGGAAGGCAGGCTAAGAGAGCGAACCGGTCCGGTTGCCTTGTTAGCTCAAGCAATGTGGCACGGCGGAAGGAAGGCGAACGCGGCAAGGAAGAAGAGGGAGGCGGAGTATGTTTTTAAGCGATGATGATCTTGTTCCTTAAGTTGACACGTAGTTCGTGTCAGAGGTTGACGTTGACATTTATGACGCTGTCAATTTGTCGCGCGATGATTATTTTTAGAGAATTAAATTTGAAAATTTTGTCCAAAGCTCTACCAGAGTCTTGGAGTGAGTTAACGAAAGGAACTGACTGAGGACCGGATCGGGAATCAAATCTAATTTCTGAGGAGAGAGAAATCGAGAATAGACCGCGTAAAGCATCCGTGTGAGATTCCAAGAGCTGATGACACAAGCCCACACATGAGAATAGGGAGTCGAAAGGCGGAAGCAACCGCCCCGAGCTAGATAAGTTTACCAGGGTCTTTACATGGGCTATTAACGGACCTAATCTGAGGGCCACCGCATCTCCAGATTAACCTTGATTCCCGATGGAGAGATTAGCGGTAAATGGACTCTCGCTCCTCGGAGTTACTCAAAAAGCTCAGAATCACGTACCATCTCAAGTCAAGTGCTTCACGGCATCAAATGACCACAAAAGTGAAGAAAATGTACTCGTACATGTTGACACATTCAGAACAGATTTAGAACCCTTGTGACATTACACTCATGCTGGTAATTTTGGCTGTAAGAGGTTAAACTCCCACTTTGAGATCATACCACCCAGAACACAGCGTAGGAACTTAATCAAGGGACATGTCAGTTCAAGATTTGGGTAGAAAATCAAACAAGTTTTGCTAATCCAGTAGAACTGCTTTTATGTAGACATAACATGGCTAGGAAAGCTATTAAAAGTTAACTGCTAGATCTGATGCCTGCAATATGTGGTAAGCCAATAATCGAGAGCCTATAATTCACCGAGGAAAAATGCAAGTGAGACAGTTTAGTCGAGACGTTGCATGGAGCAAAACTGCAACTCACTTCGGTTCCGCATCAAGTTTCCTGCCACGGCAATGAAACTTGATCCAACTGCATCACATTAGCTCAATGCAGTTTGCAAATTGTGCGAAAAATAAAAAAATTACTTCAGACATTTAATGACCAGAGGAAGGTGAAAGCGAAGCATAAAAACAAAGGTTTCAACTACCGAGCTCCGAAACTGTAAACCGAGTAGGCTGGGGCAAGATGAGAAAAAATCACATTCATCGCAGGGCAAGAGACAACGTCCTTTCTCTTGCAAATGAAGAAATTTTTTTAAACCCTTCAAGTAAAATTGCAAGCGGGTTGTAAGCAAAGACGGCGTGGATCTCGGATATTTTTCAACTGAGACATGACATGCCTGGCTTGGTCTTGTCTCACGAAGTGAGAGTGGCCAGAAGCTGGTGAATTTCCCCTCCTGACAAAATAAGTGCGAAAGAGTGCTGCGTCATTAAATTTTGTGTGCGTGGAAAAATGCAGTGCTGACTCGATACTTTCATCCTGCTGCTTCAACGTTTGCTCGAGTTGACCGGAATTCTTATTGTGATCACGCTGCAAATTTTTTCTCATGGCGGAAACATGTGCAAACTGCAGTTCCATCTCATGATGTAACCCCGTTTCCAAGTAACACACTACAGTCTTCAATCAGAGTCAGGCAGGCAAATTCAACCGTTAGTTACACAGCGTGTGCTCCATATGCATGCGGAGGTTTAATAAAACAAGATGGAATTCCTGCTCAGTTGCTGAAGTACAAATTCCAAAGGCGATGATACGTCTCGTTATTCTCGTTCACACGCAGGAATCAATAATTACGTCCCCCGCCATCATTAAAGTAGTTAGTTAAGACGGAGAATCAAGACTCCTTCGTTCATACTTTATTAGATGGTCAAAAACTATAAAATAATGTGAACTTTGTACTCGGATTAATCGAGCTTTCAAAGGAGGACATGGAGCAAGGAGTAGGTACAAGATACTTTTGGATTGGCAAGGATACATGGTCGCCCCACGACAATTCACTGTGCCCCTTGGTCTAATTAAATTACACAGTGAATTACTGCCAAAGTTCGCCTTCCGACTTATTACTGATGGTGACAAAAACTTAGCATGGATATGATTTACTTCATGGTGTATTCTACAAGGACATGAATAAAAATCCAAGACACTCTCATCTTCATAACTGGCCCTATGTCATTGATTGTGCCAGTGAGACGGAGGAGTAAGCAGTATATATAATTTGGCCATCGCTAATTACAACATTAGAAGCAAATCCAAAATTATGACGGGAAAGTTATCGTCCGGTCACAAAATGTTGTGATCGACGGTTTCTGGTTGTGACAACGGGAAGAAAAAAGATTTTCGGAAGTTACTCTCATATGCGCTTGTTCTTTTATCACTTGTTTTATTAGTTTGGGCAAATCGGATGAGCTACAGCTGAACCTCGTCTTGGTAGCGGAAGCAATGGACGTTGTTGGAAGCTGAAACGATTCAAAAGACAATTGCTCCTCATGTCATGATGGACCCTTGGCGGAATGGGACGATATGGAGCAGTTAACAGGAGTTCATCAAGGCATAAACCCAGCTCGCTCAACAGGCTTGGTGACAAGGGCGCAACTCGACTTAACTTTACATACATCCGTGATGAGATTTTTTTTCCGAGGGAAATCACTGAGGGACTCCAGAGGACGAACGAAGAAGCGACGGCTGTTGCAATCGGGTATTATTGTAAAAAACGCTTGATTTCTCTACTTTCTCATCTTTCTGCCGGTCATTTACAAAAAGGACAGTGTGCGTCCGACGGAGGTAAGGGGGGACTTGTTGGCATAAACAGAGGGACATAAAATAGCAAATGTTTTTTATGGAAATCTTCCGCTCCTTTTCACAAAGAGATAGCTTTGTATTGAAACGATTTCCGTGTACTTGTTTACAACAGGGGAGGAATATTACGAATGTGCCATAGCCACGGCTTTTGAAATGTCCACTGTCGTCTCTCTTAAACCCATAACTGATATTTGGATTATGCCAGAGTTGTAACAGTGTCCAAATCATCTACCAATTCAGGTACGGGATGCGACTAGGATCGAAGAAGCTTTATGCCTGATGACAAATCAAAGTTCACTCGCTTCAAAGAATTGGATTGCGGAGAATCAGGATGAGTGATACATTGTATTTAGCCTTATGTTAAGTACATACTGTGGAATGATTTACCACTTGCCTGGGTGGCTTCATCCAGTGACTGAAAAGAGCCATCCAGTTCCAGCGTTAGGAAAGTCAGAGTACATTCTTTGTATCACGGTGCTGTTTGCAGGAAGGAAGGATTAAAGAAATGTATTTAATTGCAAAAGAAATCAAAGGCTCGATTCAAGCTACAATGTAGCAAATATACACGAAGAGAGATAGGGAAATAAATGAGTGCAAGGAGATAAAGAGAAGATCTACAAGCAAACAACAGTTCGCAAAATGACCTTAGCAAGAGTCATCATCTTGGTTTATCAATGAGTAGGATTGCAAGGAGGAGAATGGATGCAAAATTAGGAAAAGTGTGCACATTGTATGCGCTCCTTGCAAACAGTTGCATGCCGAACACCACAAGTTTTGTGGTGGTAGCAAAAGTGCACAAAGTTTATCAACGTTCCTGCTTCTGCGAGTCATTCATGCCATGGACATGAATGCTACTAATGCAACATGGAATTGAGGCAGATGACACGAGAGCAGAGCTGCAACTATCGGCACTTTTTATCGCAATCCCTCACCAACCATCATTACGTAAGTATAAACAGGCTATTTATTATGCACCAGCACTACTGACCAACTGACAACTCGATGTATGACTTTCTCTCGGAAGGAACAGCGATATGCTCCGGTCGTCATAAATTTTCATAAAACGGTAGCCGTTGGTAGGCGTTATCCGTCGAAATAAATCTGATGGAGTGGGAATTTTTCGGTCTTGCCACTTCGGTACAGGCTTTTTGAGCACGGTCCAGGGCATACTTCACAGTTTTGGAATTCAAACCCCAAAATAACAGAACAAACCAAAGAGTGGATGTGAATCCTGACTGTTGTAACACAAAAGCAAAGACGAATTAGCCGCGGGCGTGAAGATAACTGAAATAATCGGGAATCTATCACCAATTTAAAAAACTAAAAACCTGCTAAAAGGAGAGCAGCTTTGAGCTAATCAGGATTGATTGCACTCCATCGTAATCTTTGCCTTGGAGCAACTGCAAGTGCTCACATCTTTTCTATCTACAAAACATGGAAATGCATGGCGTTTGTGCGATAAGAACGGGGGATGATGATGACGAGTAAACATGTGGATCACTTTGCATTTAGCGAATGCACCGTCGAGCTTTGCGAACATAAAGGATGAAAATCCAAATAGATATGACTCGCGAAGGCAAAACTGAAGTTCAAATCTGAGCATGGAAGTGTTGCGATGGCAAAGATTGAAACTTTGTTCTTAGTTGGTCGTTAAGTTCGTTCCAAGAATTAGTTCTGGATAAGAAAACCGGCGCGACGGGGTGACGCTATACCCTGATGATGAGTTTCAAGTTTTAATTAACTGTGAAGTGTAACATATGATGCATTTGGCTCACGTAGGACAAGTTTATTGAAGGAGAAACTTGTAGAGCAGAGAGAATGGTGGATTATGGAGTGGACGAGCAGCAATTGGTATTGATCCTATGAGTGAGTTGATAAAGTGGGCAGAAATGTGTGTACCTGCTCATGTTCGAATAACGGCTGGGGGTGGGACTTGGAAAGGTGAGAAATTGATGTAGAGGTGTGTAGAACTGCGTACTGGAGTTGATGCACAATAAGAGATGAGAAAAGGGTGCGAAATCGGAAATAGGGGCGGACTAACGGGAGTGCGGCCGCCTCTTAGCGGGACTTAGAGCCCTGGTTACAGCCTTTACACGAGCTTTCTTGCCGGCACGAGACGGGGATGCGAAGGAAAAGTGCCAAATGTTTGGAGGAAAACACTCTCCGCGAGGATGGAGCATTTATACGGAAGCAAATCCAGGAGATCCTCCCAAACGGTTTTCTCCCGTCAAACGCATCTTTTCTCAAGACTGCCAGCCAGCAATCTGTCTGACTTTACCCCTCTCCTTTGTTGCAACCGTGATACAAGTAAGGAAAAATTGCCAAGTCTACAAAATTTCCACCACACAGTAATGCAAACACTCAAGCTTATCACGCGGCACGTGTTGCCTCATCATTTCGAAGTTGCGAAGGAGCAAAATCTGAGGGATTGTGACAAGTTTTTGACAGTTTAAAAGCGAACAACTGAATTCGTGGATTGTGAACGGAAGACAAGGAACTGAAATTAGGGAATTTTGAAAAGATTGCGTTTATTCCCGTTGTGCTCCAAGTCCAGTTTCGAGAAATCTTCTTGCAAGTATTGCTTCCGTGATTAGTGCGCTACATAGACGTGTAGAAGTTGTGAGCTTTAAAAAAGTTAGTGCAGTGCAGTTAAATCAATAAAAAACTCTGCTCAGACTGACTTGCTGTCATTAGCAATAACGTGAATCGGATTAACTTCAGTAACTGTGCTCAACGTTCTATGCTTTCAAGCCTGACTCACCACCAAGTCATTAGAAATTGACTGTTCATTAGCTAAAAAGAGTGTGAAATTGAACTGAATTAGCACGAATCCAATGCCACGGAAACGCCACTGCCGACTTGTAGCGTTAGAAACAGTATCGACGCTCACTTGCTGAGGACGAAAGGGTGAAAAAAATTGACTGTGAAAAGGGAGTTTGAGTCATCATGGTTTTGATGCGTATGACCAGAGGTGTGATAGCAGAAGGTCTAGAAACTGCCAACGAAGGTGGACCTGCGGTGGATGAGAGTGTTTACGTAGAAGAATTTGACATCAACCAGTTGCAACCCATGGACACCGGAGGCGACGAAAAAATCCGCGTCTTCCCACCCCAGTTCAATCTCCAGTCTCACGTCGGGGGTGGACCCGAAGGCGCTCAAATGGGAAGTGGCGAGAGCCCGTCGGGTCATGGTGTGATCAGTGTTGGAGGCCATGGCAACATTGTCGTTCCAGGAGACTTGTCCGAGCACTCTGGAGGGCATCACGGCCATCAGCTTTCACTGCAGCATTTGAACATTTATCAGAACGGGGGTATCGGCAACCGCGGTCCTATGATCAAAATGATGAGCCCTGATAGCCCCTTAACACCACCTGAAGAATCTTCGCCCCATGGTCACATGTCCAGCTCACCTGTACCGTCGCTCTATTCCGTCGCCACGGTAAGAATGCCGTCATCCTCACCGATTCCAGGTGGTGGAGAAGGTGTGCATCTCCGGATGAATCCCATGGAGGAAATGCCTCACGGGGGATGGAACGGCCAAAGTAGATCTGCAATCCAGCATAATGCTCGAGCGTATTCCGAAATCCAAGCTTTAGACTTACGAAACACGGACGGCGTGGAGCAGGTCTGGGGGCTGAGAAAAGACTACCCGCCACCTCATCATGGGATCGATATGGTGGACCCGAGCCAAGGGTCACATCATCCTCATCATCATAGCCACCACCACCACCCACACCATCATCATCATCATGGCCAGGGACACGGGAACGGCGGGCATCGGAGCAGAAGCCAGAGCCTGGACATGAGAGAAGGTGGACTTTGTGGCAGAATACCGGAGGTCGATATTCAGGATGAACAGCTAATGACCATTTCCGTCCGAGACCTCAACAAGCTGTTGCACGGCAGACCGCGGGAAGAGGTGGTACGACTGAAGCAGAAGAGGAGAACACTGAAAAATCGAGGCTATGCTCAAAACTGTCGTTCCAAACGGCTTCAACAACGCAACAATTTGGAACAGCAAAACCGCAAACTGCAAAACGAGCTCGATAGACTCAAAAATGAAAACCGACTGTTTAAACACGAGATGGAAAAGTTTAGAAAGCTGTACGAACAATGTCTAAGGGGATACAACGGCGCTAATGCTCCATCAAATGTGAATCAAAATCATAGTGCTGGCGGACACAACAATCCTCAAGGAAACTGCAACGAAGGTCCCAGTGGTCCGAGTACAAACAACAATATTATTGGTGAGTAACTCTTCTTCAATATATATGGCATATCTTTTCAGTTCCACAGCAAAAGTTGCCACTCTGTAGAACTTTGAGCACATTGCTGTAGCTCAGTCAATTATAAAATTATAACATTATGCAAACTTCAGACCGTACCTGTAATCACGCCCACGTGATCAGGTACGGTAGGAACTTTATTATTGTTTTGTGTACACTTGCTGAATGGCATGTTATCATTACGCTAGCGTGCCTGTCGAGCACTTTTACTCAAAGTTAATTGAATGCCGTCTTGGGTAGTTGCAGCCAGCTCAGGCCCTATGTCACAAGGTGGTATGGCGATGAACGGCCGAGGTGACCATCATAGAATGGGAAATGACTCGATTAACGCCACAGCCAATAGACGAAACGCCGGGAGTCCAAGTTCGCCCGAAAACTACTACTGACATTTAAGGGGTGGGGTAGGTCCCAGAAACTTAATGCAATCCTTTAACATGATCACAAGACAGTGAAGCTTCGACATCATCGCAAGGTTGCGTCTTATCTGTTACAGGATAATCTCCAATGGCTCTAAAATGTTAAATGTAGGTGTTGACAAATTTTTCTTTCAAATTGTAAGAATTGAGTGCAGCTTGTTTCTTTATAAATTTCGACTGTTCAAGCATCTGATCGACATGTAACCGACTTAGCGTAGTTTTTTCTGCCCATATAGTAACAGTACTTTCACTACATAGCAGCCTAACTAGCCCTCTTCTCCAACTACCGTTGGGAATCGAGTGGCCATTTACTTGTCGGTCGTGTAAAGTTCCTTTTGCACCTTTTAGAATTTAATCCCGCAGGCTGTGAGGAGAACTCGCGGAAGCATAATTACCAAAAGCAAGCTAGGCTGCATTTATTTAACGTTTTAATAAAGACAATTGTTCATTAACGAGATTATGAAAGCATAAATTGACA
>VRMD01002923.1:0-12045 GCA_009872375.1 Sminthurides bifidus | reverse complement strand
CTCAACTTTGTAGTTAATTTTCAGACATTGTTCCCGTCACAAGCCGTGTCAACACAGCTTGGCTGAAATCATAAATCAGTTTCGCTCACACGACCTTCCTTGTGTGCGAGTCTGCGCTAGTGCAATGGGAGTAGGGTGGGGGGATTCGCGATGATTTTCCAGCGACTTTCTCCACCGATCCTCCGATATTTTGGAACCAACGAGTCCTCTCTTCCTCCCTTAGTTAGTCCTGGAGACAGAGCTGCTGGCATCGACCTAACAATTTACACTGGGCATCGGATCGTTGTCATGGAAACCTCCCAGTTTTTCTCTCAAATTGTGGCAATTATTCAACATTTAGTCCGGTACATACTGAGGGGTTCGTACCCAATTTGAGAGTTTGTAAATCCGTGTCATGGAAACAGGATTTTGAAGGTAAAGTTAGCACGTTATCGAATGCTGAAAATCAAAAGTTGCGGTAGGTCTTGCGATTCCCTGCCTCTTTGAAGCACACGCATTCGGCAATTTTTCGCATTTTCCCCCATTTTGGCAAAATCTCGGTCAATTAAACCCGAATTCAACGATTTTTATAGCACCACCCCCGAGTGTTTACTACCCGTCAGTCAATCCTAGGTGTCAGTTCCCAACAAAAAGAGCTATAGCTCGCACTGCAACTGTTGACGAAGATGAAGACGAAAGCCTTAAGATCACATGTGGAAGGACATAAAGACGAAAGCCTAAGGAATATTGAACGTTGCCAAGTTCTTCTTTGAGAATGGGGGAGAGATGGGGCGAGTGCTGTTGTTCTAAGCGCCGGCTATGAGAGCCTCACGGCACGGCGTCCTCCTCGGCTCATGTGAGTGCATGTGCATACATGGTGGAGCGTCAGCTCTGTGTACTGAAGCATAGGAGAAAATCTCCCTAGGACGGCAAGAGCGCGAGAAGGCAGGGAAGAAGGAGTTGTTGAGGCAAGTTGCGTGTTGTAGGCAACGCTGTTGGCTCTGTAGCGGAGCCAGTGAGCTCTCTCGAACGGAGATGGAAAGGCCCAACCCAGCCCCCCGACATCCATCCATGAAACGCCGGAGTTGGCCTACCAAGGGCTGACAGCTTATCCATTAACTGGTGGAGCTAGGCGGAATGATTGATCAATCTTGGCAGTACACAACGTGCGTGCAACTGTGACTCGTACCTCCGGTCCTGCTCCTCGCTCCGCTGTAAACAGCAACGTGCTTCGTGTAGTATCCTTACGGAGTTTGGAGAAGCGTTGAAAATTCCAGCCATTTTCTCGTGGCAGATTTTCCTCAAGCTGCGCTTTTGCCGGCATTTTGTGGGATTTTTCAACGTGGTCAGCACTGGCTAGTGGCGGTGCTGAAAACCATTAAAGTTTTAATTGTAATTAAATCTTTTATGGGGATAAAAATCCTTTAGGCTGAAAGTGAAAACTTGCTGCGGTTCAAGTATACTTGTCAATGATTATAAAGGTAGGTGTATTCAGTGACGTAGGAACTTGGAAAATCGGATTTTCCACTTTGAGTGACTGGTGTGAACATTGTGATTAGTGACTTAATTGTGACTTTGTGACAGTTCTAGAACTTTTTCAAGTGAGACTCATTTGATTGTTGATAGAAAATCATTGCAAGTAAATGAAAATCAAGGGGAATTCAGCCAAATTATTATCGAAATTATAACTTGATCTCAATGAGAAAATCTTGAATTTAAGGCTAGGCTGAGGAGGAAAATTGCAGTTTAGAACGTCACCGGAGGGATTCACAGTGCGGTTAGCAAAGATAAAGGGGATAGATTTTCAGAAATTCTAATTCAAGAAAATATTATTGGTGTATTAAGAAAACCAGCTGCAATGAAGACATCGCCTTGGTGATACTCCAATGTAAAAGAGGAATTGTGAGAAGAAGGCGCATTTTCCTTGGAACGGTGTACCGGCTTTAAGAAGTGCAGTGAGGTGATACACGTGCTCGAGCTCGAAGTTGTGCTGATTGCCGGTCGGAATAATTTTGCGGTTGCCATTTTGTAGTAGTGGTGAAGCTAAAGTGGTTGAGTGTTTGTGTGAAGTATCTGGCGATTGAAGAGGCTAAAAGCTGTGCTGAAATCAGATTCGTTGCTTCTGTGCGACAAGGGTTTTTCGGTGGGCTGTGACATTGTTTCACAGCTGACCTTTTCAAGGAACTTGAAGTTTTGCTGGTAGCCAACGGCTCCGTTTTTCGAAACCATTTGCGCAATCCGAGATTATCGGTATTGCTGGGCGAGATTTAATGGCCCAGCCACGGGTGAGTGACAAATTTAAGTTGATTTTAGGTAGTTATTAAGGGGTTTTGCTGAATGCTACGAAATGTAAGTGATGGCAATGAAGAAGCCGAAGTCGGAAATGAACTGAGTTATGCGATTTGAGTTCGTCGTAATGTAATACGTTATGGAAAATGAATCGACGTTTGTTGACGAAGGCTAGGAACTCGTGATAGAGCCATTTGAAACTGACGGCTTTTTGAATGATGTCATTTAGTGGTATGTCGATTTCTAGCTTCTGGAGACAATCAAAGACTTGATCCAGTTGATAGCTCTTGGTCATACTTCATATTGGAGGAATTAAAATGGAAAGCCAAAACAACACTAGATAGTTAGCTTAGACGTCCAGAATAGGTTTCGAAACTAAAGTGAGCCGTCAAGTGATTCGAATAGGGGCAGATGTATCACACGAGGGTTTGTGCCCCGTGTTTGAATATGAGATTACTGGAAACGAAATACTCATTCTGCGGTTGATCCAAGTTTTACAGCTTCCCAGGTCTGTTTACCAGGCGATACCGCCACAAAATTTATCTCCAGATAACCGAGAGCTATTTAACACCGTGAGGGAATCCTTCGTTTAAAGTGTACTACCTGCACATTTTACGGATGCTACTCAAAAGGGATGGAAGAGATGCGTTGCAACTGCATCTGTACAGAAATACAGAATGATGTATGAACGGCATCGGAGCCGTCAGTGTGCAAGGGTAGGGAACAACCGCAGTCGGCCATAAGCTTGTATTGACAAGACAAAAAGAATTTTATCAACAAGTTTAAGAATAATTACCAATCGGTTGAATGAAAATTACGTTGTGGAAAAGGATTAAAGTTAGTGAGTTGTGAATCAAAATTCATTGCTCGAAGATTCGTAGCGGATTTCCTATTATTATTATCCATTACATTTTACCCGGCACCCTGGCCGAGATGAGTTGCTGTTATTAAACCTGTAGGTTTATGGTTGATTTTGAAAAGATGTGTTCGCGTGCCCCAACTCTTATCCGGTGCATAAAAATTTCGATGACGCCATAAATTTTTTCCCTCGTGTGAAGGTCCTTGCCCTTATCCTTGCTCTGACTGTTATCTAAAAAGGCGGTTGTGGTCACACAAGAGACAGATATGAGTTTTTAAACTTGCTATTTGTTATGCTGGATCTGTGGAACTGCTTGGAAACTTGTCGCATTTTACCCAAGCCTGCCTTTTCGAGTTAGCTGAACGAATTCCAGCCTCTAGTCATGAAACGTTAAGTAAACACATGTGTGTCTTTGCTATACATAATTTGAGAGATTTTACCCCATGACCAATTCCAAAACAGGAGGGACTGGGGTGATGTAAAATACAGCTTTTCACTCAAGGAACAAGAACAGTGGAGGCTCTTGTTTTCTAAAACTGTGCACGAGGTCAAAGAAGGATCTCTGTTGAATTGTACACTGGGAGATCTGCATTCATCCCTGGTAGTGGCAGTAGTGTTGGTGTGGAACTGCGGTTGAACTTGATATCGGTTACTCATGAGTTTGACCCAGAGTGACATTTAGGCTGGGATTATTCATTTTCTGAGTTGTGTCAACACGTTCGCTCGTAATAATTTATACTGTCGTTGGCCTGTTCCCATTTATTTATGCGGTCATGAAAATTAGATGCATGTCTTTAGTCTTTCTTAAAACGCTGCATCTGCTCATCCGTGTGAAGAGAATGACTCGGTAGGCCTAGGAAAACTGTTGTTAATTTATTGCTTTTTTTGTCGTATCATGACTCGCCATTCCGCAAGGCCAGCCTAATGAGACAGTGAGGGAGACAGGTTACAAGATGTATAAGCGGGATGGAAAAATCAATCACTGATAAATATTTGTTGAGCAGCAATAAATTTATTCGCCAAAAATCAAGTAAGATGAGAAGGGATTATCTTGTTGCACTCAGCAAGATTTTGTGTCATTGAATTGTGCAGTGCAGGACTGGGTTTTGTTGCATTTCAACTTGTGACATTTTGTAACGGTTAAGCTTGTCTCAAATGCAGTTTACCCTACAAGTAATGTCCATTAACAATTCTATGAATTTTTGTGCAGAACGAAACATTCTCGAAGTTCACGAGAGTCGATTGAAAGATAGTCAAGAACCAAGTCCTCCATGCAGGTTGTCACCGTGCATTGCATTTGAGGTGCAAGAATAAGAGTTGTATTTATACCCTGTTTTCGTAGAGATAATCTACCATAAATATTGAAGCTTAATGATGATTTAGAATGTGAACAGAAGCTTTATCTAATGTGTGATTTATTGGAGCTATACACTTGTTTCCTCTAGATGATTTAAAGGTTGCATAACAATTATATATCTGTAATACAGTAATCACATGACTTAGTTCGAAGGAGGAGCAGGAGCAATGTGATGGAATTGGAATTAAATCGACTTACGAGAAATGCATACTGTTGACTTTGTTTGTCCTAGGCGCGGAGCAGTATTAAAATTAGAGATGACTTCATGAACAAGTCTCAGCTCTCTTTTCGTAAGTTATCAGATGAAAGCATTAAAATAGATGAATTGACACCAGGGATGAGTGGATGCACTGTGTGCTGATGCTCCATATAAATTTCCAGCGTCTGAAAAGATCAGAAACTCGGGGGAAAGAGTCGTAAGAAGCTGTAAAAGGTAAATTTTACGATGCATCAGCTTCAAAATCTGCAATACTGTCAGATTAGCCAGGGATCAATATTAAAAAACGGAAACGTCCTCGTCATAATTATCGAAACTAGTTATTTTTGCGAATTCAAGAGAAAAAATAATGTTGATGACGTGATGATAAACTAATGGGCAATGTGCAGTGCTAATGATTTATTGCAAAATTTAGTACATGTGTAAAATGTGCGTATGTCAGACTGTTGCAGAAAAAGCCCTGCTCGACCGATATTAATTCCTGAGATTACAGTTGCTTTGTGTGAGAGACATTTGAAAGCTATGTGACTGCAGTGAATTGAATTAGGGGATTTTTATTATTTACTAAATGCTTATTAGGTCCTGATCTCTGAGAAGGTGAATGCAATCAGACTTTGCTAGCCCCTATACTACTGTTGTTATATCTATCTGTGTTTCTGGAGTATTTGAAGATGATAGGCGTTGAGTGGACGATATTTTTGTTGCAGATAAGATTACCTTGTGTATTGTTATTTACTACTGCGTGCCAGAGGAGCAGTTTAGACAGAAAATCTCATAAATCCTGTGTGTAGGAAGCAAATTCATTCCTTTGATAGCTGAGCAAACATTATTGATGGACAGACGGATGTTCGAAAATGTACAAGTGCACTTGGGAGCACGAGACAGACTTAGTGGTGATAAAGAGGTACTGGAGGCTTGTGTGAATATTTAAAGTTTTTGACACCCTCGTCTTATGTGCTGTAAGGAATGTATGCCATACTACAATGTATTTGTAACTTAAATCCTGGCCTTCGTGCCGTGAGAAGAGGTTGACGTTAAAAAATGAAGGAAGCTATGAGCGTAACCTGATTTAGCATCGGAAGTTTTGAAGATAGAAAAGGTGCCGGAAATAATATGACTGACGGCAGACGAGATCATCATTATGGATTAGAGACAACAGGTAGTCTGGGAGAGGATATATGATTTGTAGTGGTTTTGGATTAAGTGACGCTATGAACAGGTTAGTAGGAGTATAGGCTCGCTAGAATAAATTGAGAGAGTAAACTCTTGATTCGGCCAGGATGTACTAAGGTGAGCAGGTAAGGAGGCAAAGACGGCTGTAAACTATAAAAGATGGAGTTCACTTGCTCCATCTACTCCATGAGGTATGACGAGGACGGATTAGAAAAAGAAAGGGTAATGATAAGTTGGTATTATTTTTTAAGGAGCCGGAATTGCTGTATAACTTACTGGGAGACCTATTCAAGTAGTTAGGTAATCCTAAAGCGGTTGTCGCCGACGACACTCCATGAGGTGACTAGACAAAAGTTATTGTCCAGGCTCCCGATTCCCCATGTGGGATGGGACAGTGTGTTGTTCTTTACCTGACTTACGTCATGGTCTGCTCTTTCTCTTGCTATGCTCGGCTCAAATTCTGTACCTTCCTTTCGTCGACTTGCCTTCGTCTTAGCTTTCAGTCTTGTTCGACGGATGGAGACGGGCATTTCTAAGGATTCCAAGAATCCTGTATTTTCGAGTCAAAACAGGGGGTTGGAAGCAGAGAGAAGACAAGAAAAAATCGTTTCGCGGCAATAACAATGCACATGACTGGAACAACAAGGATATGAAGGTACATGAAGAAGCTTGGAGCAGCAAAGTCGAAGAAAAAGGAAATGTTCGGAATAGAAATGGGAGGGAGGACAACAAGTCCTTTGAGAATGGTTACATTATCGGTTATATTATAGTCAGATGGGACAGATCGCTGTGTTGTAAGCTCATCGCAAGTTGATTGTTGACTTACGTCTTACGTGAAGATGCCGATGAGATGACATAGACAGATGAGGGCGGCGCTGGAAAGTAGTAACTGGAACCCCTTGACCGAGCGGAATTAGTATCGAAAGGTCACGTTGCAAAGGAGAGTTGGCATGATATGAGTGATTGGATTTTCCAAGGATGATCTGCTCCTGATGTCGATGGAGGTATTCATTACGGTAGTTATGTCATAGAGCACAATGTGAGATTACCGTAAGGTTGGTTGCGTCGTAAGCCTAGTTGCCGTCCGAGCTTCAGGGTTGGAGAGGAAAGCGAAGCCAAGTTGGCTGGAAAGAGCATGTTAAACTGCCCGTACATCATGAGAGGACAGTGAGCGTTTGTTTCGACAAAATATGACAGAGATTTTGAGTACGCGTTTTAGGAGTAATCGTCGTGGTTGTATTTGTCGCAGAGTCGGGCTTTGTCCGACCCTTTTGCTTTTATTTATTGGGAGAAGATATGTAGTCTTTTGAAAAGTGTTGTGGCAGGCTGACTGAAAGGCGATCAGAGAATTGTCTCCTTGCTGATATGCAGTGCACATTTCCGTCCCCATAGTCGGGCTCCACACCAGGGATGATTTATGACCATCAAGGGCTCTTCACAAAGCAGTGAGCCAACCAAAGCAAACTTTTAACTAAGATGATGCACAGGGGTGTGTTACACGTCTGCGATATGAGTGCTGGAGTGAAAAAGATCCAAAAACTAACTGGGGTCCTTGTTTCCACGCCGTGGCAGATCTGTCCCACCACCTCGCACTGTACTGAAGTGCGTATCCTTGCCTACTGTACGGAGTATTGCAGGCGCAGACTGCAGCAGGCACAGTAAAAGGGCCTTGTTCGCTTATTGTCCAAATTCTTTCACTCATGGATCCTTGCATCCTCGTCGTAACTGGAATACAAAAAGCTGGGCCGGAACACACAATCAACGAGTTTGTAGCATAATAAAGAAACTTTACATACAAATAACCGAGTAACGCTACCCTCCAATGCCTTTTCCAGCTACTGCAAACTCCCAAACCCAATGCAAGTACCACAAGAGGACCATGAGGACCTTTAAGAAAATCCTTAGAAATTTCCCTCTCTTCTGTTCATTTCCCGGCATTGGAACACCATTGCTAGGCTTAGCTATAGGTGTTTGCTACCCTTGTTGATGCTGAAACTATGGCATTATCCTCCAGACTCCAGCTTCTGTTTGCTTCCTCCAGAATTGTAAAGAAAAATTGATACAATTCTCAGTTCCTTCCCGCACCTTGAAAAGATAGTTTGCTCGAGGATTCAAGTCCGGGTTAAAGCTACCTCCAAACCAGCCGTTGCTGTCGACATTGCATCTCATCAGACTTTCAATGCTCGTTTGATAATAGAATTTCGCCATCTTGAATTCGCAGAGTTGTGGCCAAAATTCCTGTGTTGTGGTTTTGGTGATTGTAAACTTGGAACCTGTGCTTCAGTTTCGAACAAGGCTGGAAGAGATTAAATACATGAGATTTGAACGTGAACTTGTGTGAATTAGCACTGAGAAAGGGGAAGGCGAGAAGGAAAGACGTGAATCTCTTCAATCTTTGATTCAAGTTCGTTCCAGCAGCAGTAGTAGTGTGCTAGCTGGTGTGGAACATGGCCGATGGTACAAGTGTCTAGTTTTTGCAAAGAATTTGTCCATTACATGCTCCAAGCACTTGTTCGTGTGAGGCAGAGAGCGTAACAGTGTTGTTGTTAAGCGCAGCCATTAGTGTGGAGAATTGCATCAAATGCTTGATATTGTTGCTTACTAGTTGAAAGTATCCGTATCCTGCAAATAATAATAAAATACGTTTGATGCACTACCAAGTCAAGAGTGCCGTTTAGCAGCTCTCTAGCTTATCTCTGCCGTGGCGTCGTGAAGAGTGTGTATAAGTTTTTTAACTGGCTGAACAAACATAAATCATTAAGTGTCTTGACTTGTTGGTTGGCTGTTGAGAGCGGGCAGGGAGTTGGGAGTTTGAGAGAGAGATGTTCAAGTACTCCTTCTTGGATACGTGGTTAAGATTTATTACCGTCTAGAGAGAATCGATTCATATTATTATTTCAAATTAAACCAACTTACAAGCAAGTGATAATGAGTCAATTAACCCATCACTGGCCGACAACCTCTGTCGAGATGCTAGCAGGTCAGTATAAATTCGCTTCGCGCACATTTCCAGTCTTCTCACTTGTCTAAACATGGATATTTTTGATTCATGGTTGGAAATTAAGCGATTATCCGACTACTTCTAGTAGTGAGAGAGACGTACATACGTCTCTTTGGCGTGTGAACTCATTCAGTGCTTTACTTAAACTTTGGAGTGGTTCTTATGGCGCATCTATAAAAATTCAGACAGGCAATGCACAAAGGATGACAAGGTTAGACTGCAGTTTAGAATTTACGATGCTCGGTTTGAACGAATGTGCAAAAAGTGATATTCGCTATTCGCTATTTCACATCGGTATGGCCGGTCCCTGCGCGATTAACCTGATAACTAATGAGAAAATTCTCTAGTAGGACTGGTCTGTGTAATTATGTGATAGGATTTCACACCGTGTCTGATGCCTTACATGACTTATTGCAAAGAAGAACATGATATTAACTTATAGGCTGGCGTATTCATTTGCACTTTATAAATTCGATTGCACTCATTCGCAATCTGCTTCTCTCTCCCCTATGAGAGGGAGTTATTTACGAGCATTGATTCCAGGTGGTCTTTACCAAGGCAATTCTTTGCTCATATCTCGACGCTTGTTTGCACGTCGTAAATCAAGTGCACTCTTGAAATTATTCACAGTAGGTGCAAGTAAACCAAGCTTAGGTCATTTATACCATGCACTTATAAATTAAATCCAAGTCGCATGGGAGAAAAATAAATTGTTGCTAATGTGCACTTAAAAGGTTGCTTCATTAAGATTCTTTATTGTCGCGAGGCTTCAATCTCCGCGTAGGTGTACCGGTTTTGAAACATGGTTTTAATGAGGATCGATTAACGGTGATTGACATGGGTTTGAAGATTCGCGTGTGTTTGCAAAAGATTTGCGAATATTTGAATAATCTTAAAGTCCACAATCGGTCCACGTATCACTTAATCTAATTGTAGGTTCTGAGGAATTGCAATGAGTTGGTCATGCAACTTTGTGCAAATATTCTGATCAAGATGTGTTTTTAAATGATTTAGTTATTTTGTAGTGTAGTATCGTTACCGTCATTCGCTTATTGCAGTCTAGTGCCTGCTGCTGTTTCATTACCTACGGGTAGGGACCCATGATTTTATTTTGCGGGGAAAAATTGGAATAATACGCTTACATTTGTGTGCATGGAAATCAAAAAAATTCTAATACATTTACAAAACTGGATTGTCAGGAAATCAAAGTAGAACATCAGCCGGAATACACCTACGGGGAAAGGCAAGTCAGGGAAAAGTAGCTTTATCCTGAATTGGAATCATTTTGATGTGAGCATTGCAATCACATCAAGCTTTTAGGAATAGGGGAAACAGGCACGCTGTATTTCCAATCCACACGTGTGAGGAGTTATCAGGTGAGGAGATAATTCCCGTACGGCGTCGTTATAAATTTTAAATAATGCACAGCGCCAGGCAGAAAGGGCGTGGAAGCCATTACTTCGCATTAAAAGGTGACCATTTCGCATACTATTGAAAGGAAAAGCGTTGGTAGAGGTGAAAGGAATGAAACCTTGGTCGAGTCTAAGTGCCGCAACACGTTTTTGCATTTAGACGAAAGAGTTCTGGACTTCAACTTTGTGCAACTGCTTTTGTCGGTTTGTGCTAATAATATGGTTGCAAAAAGTGGTTGCAAATCGTTCAAGATGAGAAGCGACTGGTGTTTGAAGTGCTAACTCGATTTTTACGAATGTAGGCAAAAAGGCATGTGCTCTCTCTACCAGTCGCAGGCCTTTGGTTCATACCTTGGGCCTGTGCTTGAGAGCCCTACGAAGGCGGTATAAGTTCTATGCCGTAATACTTCAGAAAGTTTATTACAAGCAAAAAAGAGCCAAGTATTTGAAAAATTTGGACATTTCCACAGATACAAGGCAGACATTGTAGGCTTGGCAAGGAAAGGCGAGACTTGAAAAAGTTTGTAGTGTCCTCGGGGTAAACATCACATCAGACATGAGAGAGTATGAGGAACCAAGTATTGGAATCCTGAAAAGCAAAGGTTGCTCGAAGGGTAGTTGTGATTCGGTCCCCTGGAACGCGGCGAGTTTGCTGGTGGTGGGTTCCTGGGTTCACATGACTGACGGACAGAAACATGTTGAGCAATTTGTAGATTTCATTTTACATTAGTGGGTGAATGGGAAAGATGTATAATTTTATGGCGTTTCGTCCTAAAATTATTGGTATCTGCTCTTTGCTCCGTTATCGTGTTCCGTGTGTCTTAGATAAGACTTTTCTGTGTTTGAACGAAGGAGCTGGCTCATGCCATGTGCCTCTGAGGCTTTAAAAGTAAGAGCGTGGAAAAGATGATTTTTCATGAAGATTATACTATACGATGTTGATGATCATGATGATGATGAAACGCAGAGGTAAATGTGAACTTGATGAAGGTGGTGGTGTTGTGGAACTTGCATCTTGCTCTGAATTTTTTTCTTGTAAAATACGCATTGCGTGTCAGAAATGGTGAAGCCACCGGTGAGACTGCTGCTATTGCCCTAATTCTTGTGAACAAGATAAAAATGTAGAGCGGATCTTTTACTTTGGTAGCTGCGGCTGAAAAACAGTTGCGGTTTCATATCATTACATTACTCAAATCGTAAGCTGATGGATATTACGGGGTTTATATCTGTTGAATTCTGGACGGTAGACCGCGTGGATCGTACCGTGGACCTGCCTTGGTTCGGCACGGCACTAATCTCCACGCCCATGTGCCTCTGATGATAGCAGTAATGATGATGAGGGGTTATGAGTGTGTTAATTGAAAGAGTTTTGTACAGAATACAAGGCGAAGGATGTTATTTAATTTTCTGGAAGGAATTCCAAGTAGAAGCCAGACCTTTTCTTATGAAATTGAAGAAACAGTTTAGGAAATAGAGGAGCTGCTCTTGGACATTATTTTTCAACTACAAACCTGGAGATACGTTTGATAAGAAACGGGCGACTCCCGGTATCTGAAGTTAGCGTGGCAGATGTAGACCATAGTAGTAATTGACGATATGAGAATGATTGTAAATGTAAATAATTTGTTTGGTTTGCGTGCTAATATGAGATTTGATTTTCTTTTTAGTACGATGACGGCCTGTCACATTACCCCGGGATGGAGAGCGTACCTGGAGGAATGTACGACCCGCATTCAGGTCACAGGCCACTTCAGCCTC
>VRMD01002922.1:0-12047 GCA_009872375.1 Sminthurides bifidus | reverse complement strand
TAGTTTTAGATTTATGCATACTTAATTACAAGGATTAATCTCATCTTCTCCCATCTCGGAATTTTCTGATTCTTTCTAATGGATCTCATATTGAGGGAATGATCTGTGCCAGAGATATACAAAGGAGCAAGCATGCTTCGTTACACCGAGACTTTCAGCTCAATCATACTTGGGAATCAACTGAAAATAACTTTGTAAATGCCCTAGGGGTGTAGCCTGTAGCAGCGAGGTTTGATTCCGATTTTGTTTTTGACGCTCTTCGACGTTGCCCGTACGCAATTGCGAAGTTAAGCACCCCCTTTGTATCTTGTGCACAAATTATTGAAAAATTGCGCACTAAATTCGTCGGTCATGAAATCAATAACACGACAATAGTAATGTGTAGCTACGCTGTAAGGACAGACCCTGCAGGGCAGAATGGGGAACCACTACTCAAGGTTATGACAATGCAGAGCAAAAGCACATTCGCCACTTTCTAATAATTATCTTGCTGCTTAATGACAGTGATAATTAAAATGTAATTAATTTCAAGTTTCTCTCCACGATTTCCCTCCCCTCCTCCATTATGTAGAGCTGGATGATGAGTTGATGATTTGCCCTATGTTATGTAATACATACAGCCTTTGTGATCGACAACACAGTGCACTGGTATTTTAAAGCCTGGGGATTTTACAATTAACGAGGCCGTTGTCTCTAGTGCCTGGTGAGAAAACGTAAACCTCAGACAAGTTCAGACAGAGTCACAGAGCTTCTGTCTTTCAATGAACTTGAGATCCGCTCTCTCTATTTAGCAACTACCAAGGGACAGGACAAGATTGTGTCTTAGAATTCAGAAGAGCTACTGCATGGTTGCGTTTCTGTACTCCCTCCTTGGCTACGCTTTCCTTTAATTTATATGGCTTATTACACTAAAGAATATTAATATATATAGCTGACTGGGTGAGTGGGAAGCCACGGAACATTGAGTCCTTGCCAGACAACACGAGCCAGAAGTCGGAGAGAATTACGACTTTCTCTCCCTTCACCGCAGATGCACATCGTTGAAAGCAGCAGTTCTTGGACCGAATGCAA
The DNA here is from genome assembly GCA_009872375.1 of Sminthurides bifidus. NCBI lineage: Eukaryota > Metazoa > Arthropoda > Collembola > Symphypleona > Sminthurididae > Sminthurides > Sminthurides bifidus. The sequence goes on along the minus strand of VRMD01002922.1, from coordinate 10,976 downwards.
CCAGAGGGTGAAATTCCGTCAAATTTATTGCAGCTAAGCATTAGCTTTAGTGCAACACAATAATTCTAAGCATAGCATCTGAAAATTGCAAGGTCAATGTTTTTAAGGGACTGCATCAAAGGAAATCGTAGATGAAATCATAGATATTGAACAACATCTTGAAATGTAACCTTGGACTTAAACTAAACAGGGTGTGAATCCAGCGTAATTATAATGACCGGTGTTGACTGGTCACAATAGAAATAGAACGAGGCATGGGACCTAATAACCGGGAGTAAGTATCAGATGATCCTGGGAGTTCAGGCAGTAGTGACGTACAAGGGTGAGTATGAATTGAATCACCCCTACTTTCACCCCCCTGCTTTCACCACCCGGCTGGCCGAACGGCGGAGTGCTGGAGTACATATGCTCTCCCACATGCAACGATGCAGCTTTTAGGTTTGGGTTATTCGGCGGCTTTGGTGCTCTTTTACGCATTTCGTGCTTTTGAACTACACGCTTGATTGGCCCCACACAAGAGAAGGGAAACTTTGAAGGGAATGAATCAAGAGTCATAATGGAATTAACCGTGAACCACACTCGGTCTCTACGTAACTCCATTAGGAGTAACGCCTGGCTGATGGTTGGATGATGGATGATAAAATAAGATACTTGGTAACCGAGTTAACCTAATTAACCTATTAACGTTTGCAAGATGAAGGTTCATCAGTGCCATGTGGTGGCTGGATAACTCTCTGCCGTTAGCCTTTGGACTTGGCCCTGTTGTGCAATTCACTTCATCATGCCATCTGTCCATGAGGTGGGGTGGAGATGCACCGGTACAATTAAACATGCATTGAACTGTTGCTATGGAAAAGATTATTTGTGCTGTGTCATTATTCTTTTGTTGAAATCGGTCACCTTGCTTCGGTTACAAACTGAGAAAAGTTACAAGTAAAACGTGCTTACCTGAATAATGATTAGCTAGTGTAAAAGCTATGAAGAACGTGGCCGTGAACGTATTCCACATTGTAACATGAACTGGTTTAACTTTCACGGATTTCCGGTAAAATTCAGAGTTTTTTTCTCGTTTATATGCAGTTCAATCAATGGACTAACGTCCCAATTTGTTTTGATTGCAGTCAAACAAACGTTGTTTACACTATCGTAAACGTTATTGCTTCATCATGGTAGAGATTCGTGCACTGTTCGATTCTTTTTAAGGGTAGAATCTCGCTGACTAGGGGTAAAATCGTTATACAAGAAGCTACAGCATCTTCCCTCTGATTCTCCAGGACGAGTAGAAAGGGTAGTGAATAAATTGTCCGGATAATATCCAAATCTGTGGCTTTTCAAGGATGCGGCGACGTTCCAGAAGAACCTGAAAGGAAGTCATAAAATTATTTATTATTCCAAGCTTCCTGTGTGTTCCACGCTGCAAGCATCCAAGTACAAAGTATGAATGCTTGCTCCACTCAACAGAAACGTTTCAGTAACACAGGCCGGTAGTTCACCCGGCCAAGAGCTCCTCACTTGGCTATAATCTCCTACCATGATCTAAAACTTGACCTGAAGCATGGGAAAAGTGCATGTTGTGTGAAGATCCATGTGACTTTCGTCGCAAACCGTGGTATAGCCTTAACGGAAGGGAGCATGCAATACAATACTGGATGTCAGATAGTTGAAATTCTTCCTGGCTTTGTTACGCGGTAACCATGGAAACGAACTCTTGGCTGTTTCCGCACCGGAAAAGTAAAATTTGAAACGATGCTACGACCATATCCTGTGTTTTCCGATGCTGCAAAGTGGCGTCCTGGCAAAGTAAAAGTTCAGTGAATGCTGGAAAAAGCCCGCCTTTTGTTAAACTCTTGAACGTTGTCACACGACCATGTCTTGAGACCAGGTATAAGAAAGCCCTGGTCACAAACGTAGAGAGGGAATGTCTGAAATGAAGAATTCAACTGTCCATTTCATTCAACTCGGATTGTAGAACGAAGCAATCCTTGGACATGAACATAATGACCTTTCTGTCCACCAGAACGTAAAACCATCAAGCCTTCGTCGTTGCCATAAACTTTTAAGCAAATATCGTAAACGTGTGCCATAGCCATTGCGTTGGTATGCCGGAGAGAATCTGCGTTATTGAAGCGTGTAAGTGCAGAAAAGCTGGCACAGAAGCCTTCCTAAACCGCTTATGGTTGTAGGATCGTGCAAGATTGTGGTCATGAAAATGGCGGCAAATGCTGAAGACAAACAGTTTGCGACCTATCAAATCCGGTAATTTTAGGATTACTTTTTTTGGTGAGTACAAGTGCACAAAATATGATAATGCCATCGATCGTGACCGTGTCTGTGGGTTTGGGACCAGAATCTCTCATATTGTTTAAGTGAAGTGCATGGCATAGAGAAACCATTGGTAGAACAATTTGCAAAACATCGAACCAATGATGAAAGTTCTAGTTTAGTACAACATTCAGTTTTTCGTTACAAAATTAAAAGGAGTTTCAGGACAACGCCAAGTCTCAAAAATTTGTGTTGTAATCCTGATACGTAATACAGCTATGCTGTCCGGAGTGAACCACGATTCGTCAGTGAAATGAAAATTGGTGAAATTTTGTGTGTAAAATAAACTAAATGTTAATCAAACTGCATTTAAAACCATGTTAAACCACCGATTTCAAGACAACAACCAGCCTACGTTTTGCACCACGGAGCAAAGCGAGAGTGAAAACCGGTATAAAATCGATTCCTTCCCGCTCAGCTTAAGTATGGCAACCTTTCCAAAGGATGTGAATGATAAATTTCCTAACCAGATTAAAGATAATGCGTGGCATCCGTTGCAAAAGCCAAATCTGACACTGGGCAGGTTCACAAGTCAAAGGAGGATGGAAAGTACTTAGATAAATTTACACTCGGACTGCTTACGCTTAGTTGAATTCAACTCGGCTCCGGCCTTCAGACATTCCTTTCCTCCTTCCTAGTCTTTTGGTCCTAATACTCTTGATCTGATTTCTCCAGTATTGATTGAAACTACACGCAAAAACGTACAAGCAAGGCCTAACATTTAGACAAACACGGCCCGTTTGACAGTTTGACTTTGTTCATTCACAGTCTCTGTCATACCAATGGAGAAGCGTCTCAACAGCGATCAGAGCATGCAAATAAATCTTTTAAGAGACAAGGGGAAGAGCCGAGAGAAAGAAGAAGGCCTGCGAATCGATAGTGATCTTCGGTTGAAATATTTGCATTTCTCTTCATTTTCCATTAAGAGAGAAAAATCCTCTTAAGTTAACTTAACGTTTCCATGTGCTCCTCCTACGTCGCGTTCCAAATTTAGCGCTCGCAAGGAAACTTTCCTCCCATCATCAATGGGAGAGGAAAAATATTCACGACCGTCCTAAACTTACTTATACGCGGTAATGTGTCGATTCGGAATTCAGAATTATCGGAACGTTCGTGGGAAAGCTTTCACCAACTTGGAACATTCCCATGAAAGTGAAAACAAGAGCGATGGTGAAGCAAGTTGTTCACTGAATTCCGATGCAGTTCTTCCTCATAAGCCCATCTCTGCTCCACCATGCACGGCAGAATCAGTCCCACATGCCATCCCCCGTATGCATAGAGCATATGAAGACATGTGACGAATGCAAGGAGATACTCCCATGGAGGGAAATCTCAACTCCAGAACGAGAAACTGCGGGAAAAGAGATTAAGTCCTTGACGCGGATGGCTCTGGTTGGGATTGCCATTTCCTGGGTCCTGGGGTAGTGACACCCTACTATGGCAAAGCCGCTGCCGGTTGCACAGATGCATTATTCGCGTCAATTGACTTTATTTGCTCGATATGGAATTAAAAAATTCAACTGAGCCATGCTCCCTTTTCGGAAAGCTACTTGGGCCCCATATCCTTATTTGAGTGAAAGTGCTTTGAAGAAAGTGGAGACGAAAGCTGGCTTTCTCGGCCCTGCCGTACACTTCTACACTTTGGCTTCCTGCATTCTCATTATGACTTGGTTTCAGTGGATTGTGGGGGGAGAAATATTGTAAATCTCTTTTCTCTTATCTCTCAAATGTCTCTATCGGCAAGAAAAAATCTACTTTCAACAAACGCACGGCTCAAAAGAATAGCTAAGCTTTCTCCGCAAGTTACGACCTCAAAGTCCTCCTTCCTACTTCCGATTATTCCTCCTCCCACTCACTCTATAAGACTCAAACAAGCTATTTACCTAGTCACTTAAGCAAAGAAATTGAATGGGGTACGAGGCAAAGTGGTGAGATTTTTCAAACTGAGAATCTAGTCAAGTTTTAAAAGAATTAGGGAGAGAATGGATGGCGCTTAAATAGCTGAAACCTTTGCGGGGAAAGTATCAAAATTTTTTCAAAACCAATAATGCTCATCTGGAAGCAATAAGGACTGACGAGCATCTTTTCAAAGCACCATGAAACTGAAAATATTTCGATTGCAATTTCAAAATAATGGCACTTGAGTAAGTTTATCTTTGTTTGTGGCACAAGTAATAGCACGTGTGTAACGACTGAAGGCATTAATTCAATTGGGAACAGGTTGTCCGTAATGTGAGTTTATGCCATAATTGTTGTTTAGGAAACAACAATAATGCTGCAATAATAATGTTTGCTATCATTAGTCCGATCACTTCAGTACATTTTCCTAACCAACTGTGGCATTTCAGGTATTTTGTCAGCCCTAACACCTGAGTCTTTGAGAGACGGAGACAATTAGCTTCTGATCGTATTTTGAATGCCTCAAATCCAAACGCTTGTGTGTAATCTTGTATTTGCTGAATTTTATGGGGATCATGATGAAAAATTTGACTTTGAATCGCTTACAACGTCTGCGTTCAATTGCTAAAGAGTTGCTATTTCTCCATACGTTCGAACTATCAAAAAGAATCATCTTCAACCCCACCCTTCCTTCCTGAAATGATTCAAATCTGATACGGGAATAATCAATATAGTCTCAAGTCTCAACTGAATATGAAAGCTTCAACGCCTCTTTTTTAGCTCATGTATGCCCACCACGCATAGACAAACCGATTATAAAGGTAAAAGTTTATTGGTTGCTTTGTCGTTGCATTTTGTTTGAATGTGTGTAGATTGCTCTGTAATCGACATGTCATTCTGATTACAAAAATTAAGCTGTCTATTTGAAACAAGCCCTCAACATTAAAATTGCTCGCATTTCGATCCTTCTCAACAAAGTGGTTTCTAGATTCAAGAGACAAGTATTGTTGACTTTTAATTGTTTTAATAAAACAACAGCCTACTAAAACTGAATTACAATCGAAGCATCTTTAACGTTAAACCAGCTTGCACTTGATCAAGAAGTGCGATTCAATGGCTATAACATGAGACTGAAGAGGCGAATAATCTTACCTTAATGTGTCGGATTCTAGATCACATGTAGAACTTGCACTAGGGGGCTCATTAAGACCGACCCAAGTCGCCGGCACCGTAAGCTTGAAAATGAGTTTTCTCGGGAATTCGGTGTAGGGGCTTTCTCTTTTTCGGGATAGCAAGTTTTATTCCAACTAATCCGTTGATTTGATTGGTTACAGAACAAGTCAACAGATTCAAAAGCTGATTAAGTTCCAGAAAGACGAATAAGGAAAAGAAAAATAGCTAGTTTACTTCCATGTATGACAATCACATTGAATCCAGTAGAGCCGCAAGGAAAACCTTTTTTAACTTTGAAACGACCGGTTAGTCTGTTGCCAAAGTGTGGTGATACTTTCATATGCCACTTGCATAAATCTGACACTCACGTAAGGTGTCACTCACACTGCCGTTGCCTAGGAAACTTGTAAAGATGCCAAATGCCGATGCCGAATCCATTTTAGCTGAAACTTAGTCTCCAATTACTCTCAGACATTAAAAAAGGATGTCCAGAGACACGTGTTAGAATGCACGAAAGACTATAAACTTTCTAAAGATAAGACTGAGAGGCTCGAAAAAGTTAGCTTGATGTATGTCTCAAAATTCACAGGGGGACACATTTGAACTACACGACAATTTTTCTTTAAACATCAATAATTCAAGTCAAGACTAATTTAATGGTTGCATCAATGAATCACACTCAACGGAGTAACTGGCCAACTAATAAGGACTACAGAATTAAAGGCCAATTTTCATCCTGATGAAATAACCATAACTTGTCGTACAACTAAAACTTTGCTTTTCAGAGCTCTTGCACCCGACTAACTACGCTGAGGGATGAATGGAAACTGAGGGTGGAAACATCCTCTTCGGGATAAATAAGAGCCAGTGGTAGCATCCAAGGAAAACGTTGGGCTCCGACCCAAGCGGGAGAAGAAACAACCACATGACAAAGCCCAACAAGGGAAAGGAGTTTACCCAGAGCAAAACTTTACCTTATGTACTAGTAAGCCGTACTCATCATGATTCAGGCTTTGATTTCAAGTGTCCAGAGGGCGCATTTTTGTGACCTGCCCCCTGAATTTCTCAGTCTCTACGCAACGTTTGACGAGCAATCGAATGGTGCTTGTCTCATGGCTCCAGGTGCTCCGGTTCAGGAGATATGACACAACCTCCAGTCGTTTGCTGACCTTGCAATGTTAATGGGTAGCCCGGCTAGAGGGCTTAGCAACTTAACTTAACAAGTTCAAGAGATATTCGCCTAACTGCATTCGTTGTAATGTTAGCATGTACACGAGTTCCATTACGTCGATTTCAAAGTGAATTTTATTTATTTCTAGGATTGCACTATTTAGCAAGGTATTTCACGAACTAAGTTCTAATTTGTGCATAGTTTTATATGGTAATTACGTCAGAGAGCATAATCGTACGATTTGAATCTTGGTCAAACAGCTATGTACATTTTTATCATTTTGACTGTTTTTATTTGTAAAGGTGATGCTGCTTTATTAACGACCATAGAAACAAGAATTCTTCGGTATAAGAAAGTTTTGTCAAGAGAAGAAACATTCTATGTTCTATTGTATATTACTTACGGTTCGGTTATGAGTTCACTTCCTTTGCATTGAATCATGCTTGTACAAGAAGGCGGCCAATCAAAGCGATGATTGAAATTCTCCGTTGATTCTTCACCTACGTTTTATCGTCATCTGTATTCCGTTTTTAGATCGTGCGATAATTGCGGCAGTTAACACGATTTTATCCCGCTCTTCCATCGATTTACAACGGTAGTGTCGGAAAAAGTTGGCAAGCAAGATCTTTTCCTCCAAGAGAGCAAACTTTTGTCCTGAAATTTAGAAATATTGCTAGACTTAAGCTTGAATTCAGTCCGATTCGTTACACAAACGATACCTTTATTGTGCAGGTAAACAAAAAGTCAATCGTTCATTTCTCAGCATTTTACCTACCTATGCAATTTCTTGGCCCGGCCGAAAATGGAATGAAGGCATAAGGATTACGGTCACAAGAATTCTCAAGAAAAAATCGTTCAGGCTTATATTTCTCAGGCTCAGGGAAGTTTGTTGCATCGTTATGCACGCTAATGATGAACACGGATGTATCTGTACCCTTTGGAATAACTGTATGGTCATCTGCCAAGAATCAGTTATTAGTTACATCAACTGGTGTTAGTCTTTCTGCATGACAAACCATATCAATTACACATCAGTAATGTTTCATGTTTCATATTTACCTAATTGAAAGTCCTCAGTAATAGTTCGGCCAATGAAAGGAGCACTTGGATAAATACGCAACGCCTCTTTGATGCAACATTCCAAGTACTTCAGTTGTGTCACGTCCTGGGCAGTAACATCTCTTGTTTTGTCATCACCAAATACAGAGTCCAGTTCTTCGATGACTTTCTCCTACAACAAACGTGCTTGATAAAATTCTTTCACTGTAATATTGATTGATTTTAATCTACTTCGCTGCTAAGGTACATGCTGGAATACACTAGTGCTGATGAAACCCCGCTCAAATTCTTTCAAAGCCGAATTATCAGTCAGACAGCCAATCACGGCCAGGACAGGTATTTTATTAATAATTTCTGTGCTCACCTGATGCTCCAAATTCAGTCCGAGGAGATACAATGTCCATGATGCACTCGCTGCTGTTGTGTCATGACCCTATTTGGAAACAAAATACTTATCGTTATTAAATATGCTTTAATCCTTTTAGAAATCACTTTGTCGTCATGGGAACACTACATGTTTATGCTTATGGCATTACAGCGAACATGATGGTGTCCGTTTCTTCTCGTATCTCAGCATCAGATATTGCTGTCGGATCATTGAATTGGTGCTCCANTATTGCTGTCGGATCATTGAATTGGTGCTCCAACAACAGGTCCATAAATGCCATTGGACGCTTCTTCTTGCCCAGATAAACATCGTCATTGTTGTCATCCTCAGTCTTTGTATCTGTTTTCATAGACTCGCTTTTACGGGCATGAAGTTCTGCCTTCCTCTCCGCTATTACCTGGAACATAAAACCTCTTCGTCAAACCGGTTTCCTGGCACCTTCGACAAATTTTCGAATATCTCGGGGTTAATATTCATATAACACAGCTTCATTTCACGACATCCTCTTACTTTGTTTGCGAAGCCATGCAATATCTCCAAATTTCTCTTTTCTTCTTTGCCTGCCGATGTCTTGTACCATATGAAATCGTACTGTAGCCAAAACCTCATGGCCCTGTACTGAAATAGCTCGTTCACTCTGAAAAAATAAAGGCAGCCGTTAACTTTCAAGGATGCTTAACTTTAGTTTACCTAACGAGAAACTCGTAACTTACGCAAGTGTGGCTTTCAAATACTCATGGTCCACGTTGCTTTGAGCGTTGATTGTTTTCCCCATTGCCGTCTCTGGATAATCAAAATGGATTCGATCATTAGTTAGTTAGTGTTAGTCAGGGTATGAAAATACAGTCCCATCACGTTAAGATCATTAAAGGTTAGAGCTGTACCGCAAATGATATCAAGGGTGCATCGGCTTATGAATGGACAGACGTCGAAAACTTCTTCAGTCGTTGCAAACTTGTCCAATACTTGGCAAAACGTCCTAGTCTGTTTGTTGAACACTGGAATGAATTGCTCAAGAATCTTGAAATGAAATGCTGGGGTTAGAAGTTTGCGTCTTGCGGCCCATTTGGCACCTGAACCAAAGAAATGCAACGTTTTAGTTTCAGACTAAATTAATGGCTGATGCTACCGAGTGAAATTACTCGATTTCCAAACAACTTTCTAGCACATCAGGGCAACTCACCTTTTGAGACAAGAATACCGTCACCCAGCCAAGGACGAAGAAATTCATAATCCGAGCCTTTTGTGGTGTGCACTGAAGACGACAGGATTTTCTACAATAGGGGAAGGAATGAGAATGACTTAACAGTTACGGGATTTTTCACGCGGTTTGTCTGTATCAAAAGAGATGGAATGGTGTATTTATGTAACCTCAACATCCGTGAGTTTCCGCGTAAAAAAGAAATACACCCAGGCGAAGTTCACGACCAAACGTGGTCCATATTGGTTCATCCAGTCAATGAAACATTTAGCGATCCCTGTTCACAAGTAAATGGGCATTAAAATCGCTAACGTTTGACCCACGATTGGCAATGAAGAAATAGTGTCCCCGTTGACAGCACTGCTTTCAGCTTATACAAACTGACATGTCAACTCTCTCACTAGCCTTGTGCCTATTCTAGGTTTTGAAGTCATCGGTTGTGTACTCAAGATTATGTAATGGCACTTACCCTCCGAAGTTAAATTCAAATCAAAGGAGTTGCCGAAAAAGAAGACACCGTGAGGGCCACTGATTTCTTTGGAGAATTTGCGAATGTGTCTAGCCTCCACATGTTTGTACAACAAGTATGTTACACATGCCACAAACAAGGGTTAATAAAATTGTAGTAATCATTATGCTGGTGAGAAGTGATGTGTTAAAGGTTTCAGTCTCCGCTTAAATTGGCTACGCCAGCTGATGTCACTAGCACACCGTATTATTGATTTTAGTGCATAATGGCTAGATCAGAAGATAAAAATTGTCACATTGGACTTAACTCTGATAACGTTTAGCTATTTTGGCTTCGGTCAGTTCAATTTGAAGACGCAGAACGTGTAAACTAGACGGCTTACATGGTGATTGTGTAGATGTCAAAACATACAGAACACATCTACACAATGTGGACAGCTCTGTTGCCTTGTTTGATAGTAAAGCAGGTGAATGCTATGCTCTTTATCTTTCGTGGGATTAAAAAGACAGACAAAAATATCCAAGGTAATGGTTGACAGCTAGCACTGCACTGACGCTGTGTAAGACACTACTAGCGATATGATTACCGATCCTCTTAAGTTTTTTTTCAGTCGAAATGTTCATGAAGATCATCTATTCAGTTTCTCATGCGACTAGTGGACAGTGATATGGGATATGTTCAGCATTTTACTCTGCTGCTATGTGGACAATTATTGGATGACCTTGAATTCATCTCTCCTTTCTTGTTGGGCTCCAGTGTCGTCCTAGGAATGTGAGCTCTGGAGTCAGGACTTGGGTACTGTTCCGGAGGATCAAACTTAAGCCGACCGCTATGGACGTCTGAGGATTCGGAGATGCTGCTCTTTATTTTGGTACCGTAGGAATACAACTAAACAAGTGACAATAGGCCTGTACATACTCCGTCGCAACAGCAGCTTTCGCGCAGAAGTTCAGCAATTTGGAGATTGTTTGTGATTGTTTGGTAACCGCGAAAAAACAAATTAACATGGGTTTAAATGGAGGAACGATGAAGTGTGGACGAAAAATATCACAAAATTTCTGCCGAAATGCTGAAAAACTTCGCAAACATCATGTTTCGGACGGAGTATGTAGAGGCCTAATGATATGTCTGGTACAAACATTTTATCTTTACTGAAGTTTTTCTGAACCTTTTAGTGTTGTTGTAAATTAAGCACCAAGGCCGAATCCATTGGGGCAAAAGCAGAATAACATGAAGGGGAAATAATTTCTTGTCTGGTTAATGCACCGAAGTTCGTGGGGCCATCTATCCACGG
>VRMD01002921.1:0-12047 GCA_009872375.1 Sminthurides bifidus | reverse complement strand
GTTATCCGATGCGACCGTCAATTTTCTGTCGGCACCTGTCAGAATTCTTGCCTGTATGCACTAGAATATCGAAAGTTGAAACTTTTGCCAGGTCCTTGTTGCGGGACAATGTGGAAGAGAAAGTAAACGTGTAACACACACCAAAGGTCATCTGCACTTTTACAGTTGAGAGGCTGTAGCTTAAAATATCGGTTTTCTTCTCAAGAGTTTCTCCGATTAAGCTTTATTTGTTGCTAAGGGAATCAATTTAGAAGCTATCCGAAATTAGATCTCGGGAAGATGGAAGAGTCTGCGTCAATAATAAAGGGGCCGGTGAAAGCGAACTTTCACCAAGGGTTGAGCCCCGACTCCCGAACAAAGTATCTGCCATCTGCGATTTGCACCAAGAACATAATAGATAGAATTGATCTTGTATTCACATGTCTTAAATCATTTCAGTCTGGGCTCAAGCAGTGCCAACATGTAGCTTGTGGTAGAAAACCATTTCCGTTTGACACTTGAATGAGTCCAAACACAGTTTTCAGCTTTAGAAAACTAGTTAAGAATAATAGTGGCGTGCTTCCTTCATGGAACTCTGGCCTCGGTGAAGAAACTTTGCCCTTGCTTGCATTACGGGCCTTTGTTTCTGGCCACGAGAAGTGAACTCGACCGGTTTCAAGAGAGGAGCATTGGTTCTGAACTGGAGTCGTTCAGAATCTCAATGTTTCATTGAGAGCGTGTGGGCATTGATTTCTAGCTTTATAGAATTAGTTTGACTCCGCCGGTGCCGGTGGACATGCTGTATGAAATTCAAGAGGCAGAAGATGTTTCAGTGAGAGCGTGTGGGCATTGATTTCTAGCTTTATAGAATTAGTTTGACTCCGCCGGTGCCGGTGGACATGCTGTATGAAATTCAAGAGGCAGAAGAAAAGGAGCCAAACTTTCCAAACCAGTCAAAGTTTGGGAAGAGATAGAAAGTGTACGAGCGGGTAATAGGATACTTTATCATCTTCCCGTACAGTTGCTGAGAGACTGCTGGTAAAATCCTATTTAGGTATCAACTTTGGAAAACTAAATTCTTCACAACTACTGCTACTTTGTGAATGTTATGCTTAAACACGGAGTAGTTGACTGTATCAAGTTGCCGGGCAAGTACTAAAAGTACTTTCACTTGCTAACTTTTAGGAAAACCCAGCATGGTGCTGCTCTTCCTGTTGGTTAAAAGTGCTTTATAATTTTTAGATTCCTTCTCGCCGTTGATCGAGTTATACACATACGTTTTGGGGATCCTCGCCTCCAATCGCTGACAACTACGTATATTAGGAATGTGCCTCTCGAGTTCATGCAATCTAGAAAAGATTACCATGTAGTTTCTCATGTACAGTTTTCACGACTTTCTCCTCGAAGAGGCTAAGGCTACAGTTTCTCTAGCCGTGACTTTGGGACCGGAGTTAGGTTTGTAGAAGTTGTTAGGCACGGTAATACCAAGGATGTCTAAGGTTATGCAAGAAGGTTACCATGAAAAGTTTTAAACTGGATAAAAATCAAGTTTTGTGGAAATCCGCGACGCTTGATTCCAATTATTACTGGTAAAGTTGAAGATAAATCTGCTAATCAAGAAAGGATTTCGTTCAGCCATCCTTGACTGCTTATAGGAAGAAGATTAATTGCTACGGCGTACCATTACAAAAAATAGACTGGGTGCAGAGCCGTTGAGCTTCCAGAAATACTTTTTAACTTGCTTTTGGACCAAGTCCAAAGTTTGGTGCATGCTGCTAACTGATGAGAATGGAGGATCCCACCGCGAGTAAACTTTGCTGTACACGTGATGGAGCCCATGTAAAAGTGAAAGCGTGTGTAGCTTCACCGCACGACAGGGAAGATAGGCCCATGTTGGATGCGCATTTCCAAAGTTTTTTCAGGCAGGGCTATGGGAACAGCAGTTCCCAATTTCGCAAGAGATAATACAAATGTTTTGGGATGAGGGAATATAAGGAGAAGACGAAGTAGGTATTGAGAAAGAGTCACCCGTTGCGAAAGCCACTCCGTATTCAAGCTTGACCATGTGTTCATATTGTGTTCCGGGTCTAATTTTCCAGCCGAGGAATTCACAGACAGCTTCCCACTGGGTGAAAATGGATAAGCAGCCTGTGGTAAAAAAAGAAGCGGGGATGGTAGAAAAGGCTTTGGAGGACGAGAAACCCCAGCTGTAGCAAAGTTAAGGTGACAAGCCCCTTGCTCACGGAAAGATTTAAAGGCTGGCTTAGCTGATGACAAAGGGCTGAAGAAGAAACTTGTCGTGCTGGCATAGAGCTGGAAAAGATTGAGAGAAAAACAGGAAGAAGATGAAAGTAAAAACCGTGCGGTTGATGAAGTAATTTAAGGTGAGCGATAGACCAAGTTGTTATAAGGGATCGGAGTTGTGGCACATAAAATGCCGCGCAGGGGAACAGAAAACGTGTCAAGTAATTGGAGCGGAAACGGTAAAAGAAACCGCGAGCTCAGGCATTCAGTAGACACAAGAAACAAATGAGGGACAACGGCAAGAGCAATTTGGAATTACGCAGTGAGCAAATATGGGAGCGAGCGAATGGAAATTTGAGTCGAAATAAATGAACAAAGTCAGACGAAGATGGAAGAATGGCTAGCTTATAGCGGCAGCAGGCATAAATTCATGAGTTGGGGCAAACGGACGGAGAAAGTTGCATCGTTTAAGCACAAAGGACGTTGTTGGGTGCCCAGGCGGATTCAGCTCCTATGTCAAGTTATAAGCAGAAGAGGAGGCAAAGATCAATACTTGGTGGAATCCAAAGAGAAAGTTGCTGCTGAGCCGCTTAACTGCTGTTGCCACAGGAGAAAGTAATGTTGGCGAAAGCATGCATCCAATTGTGTAATAGGAGAAAACACACAGAGTATTTTTGTGCAGTTGACGCCAACTGTGAAAACAAATTTGTGCTCCGGAGGTGAACGAGCACAGAACGTTACGAGAAGAGGGAAGAACGTTACGGCTTCTGGCAGAAGAAATGCCATATAAAGCGCTTGGACGAAACATTTTCCGAGAGAGACATGTGTTGTCAATGTTAGATTGATAGCGTACCTCCTTCTCCTTCTCGTGCTTTCTCCAGTGGTTGCATGGATGATTTGTATGCAGATTTTATGGAAAACGGAACCTATTCAAGCACCAATTCCTTCAAAATTTGAATTTTTTTCCTGCATGAATGAATTTTTCAGAGCTTTGAAGTAACACTCGGCGCACAGCCTCAAGCCTTCGCCAGAATTAATTCCACCATTTAGCTCTACCGCAATAGTTGCTTTTCACGCTTTACCTTTGTGGCAAACCCGGTCAGATGTTTGTTACCCGGAGATGTAATCACAAGAGAAATTAGCTTTCGCGAAGCCATTCGCTGAGAAAATTAGCTATACCACCGTAAAAAGCTCCTGCTACCATCAGAAACTAAGGGTGCACGCGATGGACTCTTTATTACCAAGAATAAAACTTGTAATTAACGTTCTCTTAACGAGTTCGAGTCACTGTGAGGATTTAAACGAAGGCTGGCATGAAAAATTTTCTGCTCCTCGCTTATCTGATGGGCTACTTCCCTCAGTTATGCTTTCACCTCCGAGCTTCAAGTCAAAAGCAGGGGGAGGGGGAAGCAAACTCCTTTTAGACGGAATTACCCGCCGAAATTAAATTTCATCTGTCACCGAATGGAAGTTGCTCCGTACGGAATTGTGCAATGAACGGGTTTCCTCCATCAGCTTGCTGCACAATTTGCAAAATGATGGGAAAGAAGGATCTGGTCGACAAGTCGTAAGCTAGTCGTGACCCATTATTTTCAGAGCGAGAGTCTCTGAAAAGGACACCCGCCATCGCATATTAGGATGTCATAAACTTAGAATGGATATCGTCACTGAAATCGTTAACCCATGTGGATTAACCTTGTCACTTATTGTTTGATGCAGACAGTGCCGTCGAACGGGAAACGGAGTCGATCTCCATCGCTGGGCGGACGACCTCCCTGGATTGAAGGCGTGATCGCCAGCCGGATTAAAATCCCCCATACGTTCATGGTTCACACTTACATGCGACCGACAGTATGCCACTACTGCAGGAAACTTCTCAAAGGCGTCTTCAAACAAGGCTTACAGTGTCGCGACTGTAAGTACAACGCACACAAAAAGTGCACCGAGAAAATTCCGAAGGATTGTCCAGGAGAAGCGCCCAAGGAATCAAGTAAGTGCGGGCAGTCACCTGTCAGACCTTTTCTCCTTGTCCGTGTTCAGTTCAATGTTCAGTATAGTTTTCCTTTTTTTGTCAATTTGGAGTTACTGTAGTATTACGTGAGGGAGTTTTACCTCTGGTCGCACACGAACTCAAATATTCACAGGTCCAAGTGATCAGACTCAATTTTAATGCTAACCTCTTTGGGAAAGAAACTCTTTTAAGTCTCACGCGAGAAAATAAAAAGGTGACGCTAAGGGATTACACAAGAAACCTTTAAATTCAACAACGGGTGTTAGCAGCTGGCAGGGTTGAGGCAGTAACAAAGCCGGGGATTCGTGAATGGTGATTGAAAACTGGAATAGAAGGAAGGAGAACAAGGACAAACTGAAGGAATGAAATACTTGAGCAACAGCAGCCGTCATAGCACTTTTTCTGTCATTATGTACGTTATCCCACTGCCAAAAAGAAGGAGGGAGTTGGGATAAATAAAATACTACGAGTTTGAGGAAAGAAAAGAGGAAATAAATCCAGAGAAATGATGAACGCGAGCTTGCCACAGCGGATTTACAGTTGTAGGGATTTATAACACTAGTTACCGTCGTCAATAAATCCGGAACTGGCAGAATAATACTAGAGCTGCTTGTACGAAGATGGATGAAATGCGAACCAGGGATCATTCAAGCGCACCGTTGGCAAAAGTAATGGATCGGAAGATTTTCCGTATCCTTCAAATACATGCTCACTCTGTCACTGAGAGTATCCTGTACTTTTTTCGACGATGCCAGGAGAGTTTCACCAGGGGGAATTCGTGCTGAAATTCAACGCCGAGTACCTGTGCCCAATGACTATGGTGGTAATAGCCTTTTGTTTCTGCTGAGGTTGTGCAATGACTGAAAGTTGGCACTACTGATGCTGAATGTGGTGGCTGACGGTAAAATTTACAGTGCGGAGTAAGCAATGAGAAGGTTTCTGTCGATGCGAGATTGGGAGCTTTGCTGCGATCATTGTTCGCTAATCTAATGATTGGATGCTGTTGAAGCGTGTTTGAAACAAAAGCCATTTCCAGTCATCATGTTAATCATGCTTTCACATTCCCTCTTTCTCTAGATGATGGCTCTGTTGGAGAACTTGATTATGGTAATGATGAAGACATCTCAATCGGCAGCCGAGACAGCAACGATATGGGGGAGGACGACTCTGATGAAGGCTCGCCTCCTGCATTGCATAAAGACACCACTAGTCCCGCAAATCGAATGGCCAATGGCAACACGACTCCGATTGTGGTAAGTCAATAAACTTTCTCCAACATGTAAAGAAATAGAAGCTCAAAAGCTCTTCTTCCGAATATACAACTTACTTCAGGCTCAAGGACACCACATGTTGGAGCCAAATTCGTCTGAAAATCCAATTTAAAAATGAGTTTTATCGATATCGATTTCTTCAGAGTAGATTTTTATTAATTCATTAAATGGGACTCGAGGATGTTGTGCAAAAAGGCGAAAAAGGAGGACCGAAAAGGATCTGTTTGTGGAATGGAGTTAGAAAGTTAGATTAGCTGTGCCGGTCTCCGTCTTTCCGCTTCGTCAGCACCTTTGTGGAAAATATCGGGATATTCGTCAGATTAGCCGACGCTCTTGAGCAAAACATGCGACAGGCTTGAGGCTGACAGTGCTGTCACAAAAGTGAAAGCAGGGTTTGGAAATCAGTGAGCGGCAACTTCTGCCTTCTCGGATTTAGCAAGTTCCGTTTTCTGGCAACATGTTAAGAGACGGAGGTTAGGTACTGGCTCTTGAGTACCGTACAATGCCTTAGGTTCTCTAGTTTTACTGGAGACGGATCCTTGCCTGCTTGGATTGAGACGATTTCTGGATAGCTGCTAAAATTATAAAATTTCCTTATAGGAAAGTTGCATGACAAGGCGAGTGACATAACTCAGTGGCCTTTGATCACCAACTTCAAAAGGCGCAGTTGCTTTACTCTTTGTGTACACTTTTCCTCGAATGCGTATTATTCTCCTGTTGATTGAAACATCTGTAGTAAAACAGGACAAAACATGAAGCAAGTACCTGCGACATTGTNACTTCAAAAGGCGCAGTTGCTTTACTCTTTGTGTACACTTTTCCTCGAATGCGTATTATTCTCCTGTTGATTGAAACATCTGTAGTAAAACAGGACAAAACATGAAGCAAGTACCTGCGACATTGTGCCAAATGCTGTTTTTCTCCTTTTCTCTACGTTGAGGCAGTTGAAACGAAAAGAACATGAATTGCTTTAAAGAAAGTTTAACAAAGTTGCAAAGGAGAACGGAATCTAGAACCTTCCTTGGAAGGTCAATGAAAAAAGTTTCATTTAGTCTTTCAGTCATGTGACGTCAAGGGAGCAAGTTCTCAGCGTCTCAAGTGCCACATTTTAGGCAAATTGACCTAGTGTGGTCCTTAGAGGGTGATTTGTGAAACTGATCCCCGTCTTTTGTGGTATACAAGGCCATAAGTTTAGTTTTTCATTTTCTCCACACGCTTATCTAAAAGCCTAGTTTGTTTTCACAAGTCAGGGACAAGAACAAAGAGGCTGGTGGCCAAAAGTAGGCTAAGAGGACTTTTTGCTCTTACGTCAGGGTCGTAAATAATAAGTAGCGAGTAAAATGGAAAGGAAAAGGTTTTTTATTTGACTTCGTGTATACGGCTTTGATGGGGCTGGAGTCTGGGAAACTCATCTAGTAAAAATAGCATCAGGGTATTAAAAGAGTGCAGGCAAATTGCCCTGTGCTTGTTACACGAAGAGCATCAGGTGGGTTGTGGGTTGGCGGCACTCGGCCGCAATTAAGCCTGCGATGCTATCTTGCAACATCGGCATTCCATCTACAGTGCACTGTAGTCCTGCCAACTTCCAAAGCGAACGTGCCAATCAAGAGAGGAGTCAGCATTTGTAAATACACGGGTCTTCCACCAGGGAGAGCTAATTTTTTATCAGTTTCGTCTCATCACTCAAAATACCTTGTCAAGCTAGAGGATGCTTGTAGCAGTTAAGTGCTGCAATAATCTAGAAGTCGTAAAACCTTAACAATTGCTGAGTCCTATAGTTTTCATGATATGTTTGGTATGAAAGAATCACAGGAACGAGAGTAGTCTTTTCTTGTAGCAAGGATTGTGATCTGATCATTTTACGAGCAAAAGATTAGCGGACGTCCTCTGCGAATCGGTTGATCAGAAGACGAAATCGCTATGAGAGTACATATGCGATTTTAATGCCGGGTGAAAGGCTCTTTGTCTGTAGATTTACAAACATGTAACAACAGTCTATGTACACTTTTAGCATATAGCGCTTGTTCGTGCGTCTATCTGTATAGGGGATGAAGCTGAATGCATCGGTTTGATTTACATTCTTTATTAGGGCTGAGAGCTCAAGTTTTACGTAGGATTTCATGACAAAATAATTGGGAAAAGCTTTAGGATGGAATACGACATCAACCTGACCAATTCGGGAAATTGCGGTTTCTCTGTTGAATAAAAGCATTCGAATATGCATGCAACAAGTACGTATAAAGTCAACTAACATAATGCATAGAATAACTTGCTTCAGTCTCCATCTGTCAATCATTTACGTAAGTACGAATTTGCCTTTATCCCCAATGTGAGCCTTTTGCACACTGGTATTTAACCTGCTTGAAATTCATCACAATTCCATCATTAGTGACATAATACATACAAAGCTTTGAGCAGTTCATTCCTTTACTGCTTAAGGGACTGGAGGAAAACATGTAGCCCTCGTCATGGTCAGTAGGTCCGAGCTTGAATACTTTAGTANAGCCCTCGTCATGGTCAGTAGGTCCGAGCTTAAATACTTTAGTAGAAATTCCAGATTTTGGTCCTCTCGGGCAATTCAATTTGTTAGGCCATTCTATTTACCAATCAGGCGATCACTTTGGTGGTGCTCTCAATCGAAAATTCAATTCGGATGCCTTCTGCAGGAAATCAAAGCTGTGCTACTGATGCTTCCATGCTGAAAGTCGATGGCGAAAGCTGGAGAAGAGATACAGCACTGTGCTGCGATTCCCTCATATCGAACTTTAATTGATTCAAACGCCCACATTACTTTCTTTCAGGTGGAGGACATGGACATGCAAGATGAGAACAACATGCGATCTGCCGCGTAAGTGTTTTAAAAGTCATTTCAAATGTTGAAACTATAGTTCAAAGCTTTGGTTAATTCCTTGTAGCTCTTAAGCTAGAGCTCTTGGCTAAGGCTTGGAAACCGATACGAAGAACTTGGGAAACTTTTCTCTTAATGGATCCATTAGATTAAACCATGCAGAAGAAATGCTGCTTTATCATTGAAGTCGATGGAGAAAGCCTAAATTGCTTAAATTGCTGTCATTACTGATCGCGCATGACTAAGTAATTAGGTATGCAAATGGGAAAACTTTCACCCGACCCCCTCGAGGGAGAAAGTTACAAAATGTTTTCCATAATGTCAGCTATTTAGCATTACAAGTTCAAGTGTACCGGTGGCATTGGTCATGTTTTGCACGTACTAATGGCTCGAGATGCACTTTCTCTGCAGTTCAACAACGTCAATTTTCAAAGGTTCAAGTGCAATGCGGCGAACGGAATCGCTTTCAAGGCATAAGAGACAGTGTTGAAAGGAATGCATGAAAGCAATTTTGATTTTTATTGCAGGCCTACTCAGAGCAATAACATCCCGTTGATGAGGATCGTTCAATCTGTGAAGCACACGAAAAGACGTGGATCGAACGTCATTAAAGAGGGGTGGATGGTTCATTTTACAAACAAAGACCCTGTGGTAAGCCCCAGAAAACGTTGTTGAAACGCAATCACTACTAGGAAATACCAAACCATAATCGTGGAAGCTGGAAATGAAGAGGAAGTCCGTCACTAATGGTGCTTAAATGTGATTTTGGTCGTTCTTGATTTTGCAGAGAAAGCGACATTTCTGGAGACTGGATACGAAGTCACTGATAATGTTTCAGAGTGACAGTGGCAGTAAATACTACAAAGAGATTCCGTTGTCTGAAATGCTAACGGTGGAGAGTGCCAAGGGACCAGTTGGAGGTAATAGCATTAATAAATTGTGCTGGATGAAGTGTTTCCGACCGGGTCATCCTCGTCCCTCCACGGGTAGATGATTCATGCCGTGAATAAATTTTGGTTTATAGACTCCATGCACTGTTTTGAAATCCGGACGACCAGTCTGGACTACTTCATCGGCGAAGACCCCATGTATGGTCAAAAGGACGCGTCGAAAATGACGATTACCACCGCAAGAGAGCGGGGTAGGCGCTCATCTGGCTAAAACTTGGGAGGCTGCAGTGCGTCAAGCGCTCATGCCCGTCACTGGACAAAATAATCACCCAGCGTCATCCGCCGGTGAGATACCTTTTAACCTTATTCTTTGAATGGGAATCGAACCGTGCGGGTTGCGGGTTCAATAACATCTTTGTTCTGGAAGCCGCATATTTGTGCAACTCAATTAAGTGGCGTACAATTTTATCGAAACTGCCTTGTGTCAATGACTTTCAGCACGTGAAGAACGCGAAGACCTTGTAACGGACATTAGCCAATTGTACCAAATTTTTCCCCATGATATTCTTGGATCAGGGCAATTTGGGACCGTGTATGGAGGTAAGACCTTAGACGAATGATAGTGATCATTTGTATGAATGGGTATTATTCCGTGTGGAAATTGGTCGGTATTTGTGATCAAAATCATGACGAAAATGTAACAAATTACAGGCGTTCATCGGTCAACCAGCCGCCCAGTGGCTATCAAAGTGATTGATAAGTCCCGCTTCCCAACCAAGCAAGAAGCCCAGTTGAAAAATGAAGTTGCGATCCTACAGAATCTTTCCCATCCAGGCAAGTTATTTTTTCACGGGGATCAACACCCCATTTTCACGTCCCAGGACTCCCGTTGGTTTCTAGCGATCATTTGGGTAACGTTCGTTTGTGCTAATTTTCCAGGTGTGGTGAACCTCGAACGGATGTTCGAAACACCAGAAAAAATATTTGTGATCATGGAAAAGCTCAAAGGAGATATGTTGGAAATGATTCTTTCGAGTGAAAGAGGGCGCTTGTGTGAGCGCAAGACTAAGTATTTAATTACGCAGGTAAATGAAGATACCATTTTTGATTGTCATGTGCTCTTATTTAATGTCAGGATGTATGGTACTAGAACACATCAATCTGCGGAGGCATGTACCTAATTGAATGTAAAAAACAATTGGTGTGAACTTTGAACAACTTTTCCGCAGATTCTGATTGCCTTAAAGCATTTGCACAGCAAAAACATTGTTCATTGTGATTCTGAAGCCTGAGAACGTTTTGCTAAGCTCAGACTCTGACTTCCCTCAAGTGAAACTCTGTGATTTTGGTTATGCTCGCATTATTGGAGAAAAGTCCTTTAGAAGGTCCGTCGTCGGAACACCTGCTTATTTAGGTACGTTAGAGATTGAATCAACTTTGAATTTCAACAAGAACTGGTAAAAGTATTGAACTCAGGAAAAGGTTTGAATTGATGCTGACGTCACGTTTTACTGTTGCTTTTCAGCACCAGAAGTGCTCAGAAATAAGGGATACAATCGATCGTTGGACATGTGGAGCTGTGGAGTGATCATTTACGTCAGTCTTAGCGGTACATTCCCCTTCAATGAAGAAGAAGACATTAACGATCAGATTACAAACGCTGCCTTTATGTATCCCCCTAATCCATGGAAAACAGTGTCACATACAGGTAATTCATCCACCAAAACCTTAAGTCGACACTTCGGAATTCTATTAAACACGGTCTTTCGTCTGCCCTGATGTATGACTGAACATCGATAAGCCTGTGATTTCTGTTTTGCAGCAATCGATATAATTAACAACCTTCTCCAAGTAAAGCAACGGAAGCGTTACTCTGTCGATAAAACTTTGAGCCATGAATGGTTGCAGGTAATGAAACCTCGAGTCTTTTACTGGCTGAATCCTCAAAGATTCCTCTACCTTTTCCTCTAAGAATTCATACTCAAAGAATTTCGGAAATAGTCTGCAAACAATGATGTTTTGCTAATTTCAGGACTACCAAACATGGTGCGACTTACGTGAGCTGGAGAAGCAAGTCGGTATTCGTTACTTGACTCATGAGTCGGATGACGCTCGTTGGGAACGTTATAGACTAGACAATTTTCTAGACTCTGGCAGCAACGGCCGAAATGGCAACTCAACAGAAACTGTGGCCCAGAATTTGTCTAAGATGCGTCTCTAGCAATTAGAGAGATTGTTTTAATTTAAATTTTGATTTTCGAAAACACTGTATTTCTAAACCTAAACTATCTATCTTAAGAGCAACTGCAAGCCACCTAAATCTTGAATACGTGCTATTAATCGCTCACGGTAAAGTACTACCGATGAGATAATGTAACGCCAAAATGGATAATCAGCTACGCTACGTACATACATTCGATTTTTGTGATGAAAGATTTCATTAAGTTAGAGAGTCAGCATTTAAACTTCATGGAGGAATCTACTGCCTTTTTTGTAAATACTTTAAAATCGCTATCAAATTTTATAAATAACTATTTTACCTTTTTGTGGTGCAAGCACCTTCATACTGATAATCATGCATAAGACAAAACGTTACAGCCCAAACACAAGTGTGCACAGTAGTATATATAATGTTCCATTCCGAGTAGAATGTGACGAAGTTTTTAATGTAGCTTAGTTTTAAGATTAAAGATCGCCATGAGCAGTTATACTATATTCGCAACGCATTTGCAAATCCTCTGTAAGAGCTAGCATAAATCTTACTAAATTTGTAAAATTTTGCATTATCTAATAGGCAAGTAAAC
>VRMD01002920.1:0-12047 GCA_009872375.1 Sminthurides bifidus | reverse complement strand
TATTTACGCAGTAGTGCTTCACTTGATTTACCGTTTTCAATTACATTTGAAGACAATAAGATCATAAGTTTTCAAGTCAGTCTTTCGAACTTCGAGGCTGATGATTTTTTCAACTGCTCTTAGCTAATTGTGTTATGAAAAGCTTGATTGGAGAGCCTGGTGGAGGTGCTAGTACATAGAAGCGCAAGAGCGGCTTTCAAGAAATTTACAATGAATGAACCCGCAGTAATTTGCCTGTACTCATATAAAAACTACGATTTATTCGCCTTTATTGATACGTATTGGGTGCTAAGAAGTACTTGAGATGTCGCGACAAGATAAGTCAATTCCAATAAATTGACGTAATGTTGGCACTTGACTAAGCTTGAGTGCAACAGGTCGGTCGGTTGTAGGGATGGGAGAGCCTTAATTTCGTTGTGATCTGACGTCATTTTAGCTAGTTTTATGCCGTAAGCAGTTTAGGGATGTAACATCCACACATTTGTACTTACTGGTTTATGAAATGCAACGGTTTGATTGACACTAATTAAATTTAGTCGTAACGAGTATTCACAAGTTGCAATTTGCACATTTCAGTTCCAAAGCAAATTATAAATCGGCTTTATTTCTGCTGGGCTACAACCTACAACGGTGAAACTTTATGATTTGGTTTAATGGGCAGTCAGTTGCCAATTAATAACCCACGCCTACACTTTGTTTTACTGGGCCTATCATTGATTAACCTAAGAACGTGCTAGTTACAGTTATTTGATTGTTCTGGAATGGTTTGTAAGGTGACATAATTATGAAAACATGGGAGCCAATTGAAGAGTTCACAATTTAGTGGCAGGACTCATCAGACGATACAAGGCATTCAAGAAAAACAGGTAGGAGGAAAATGACACAAATTACCATTCAAGTTTAATGTTCGAAATGGCAAAAAGTCGAACATGTGAAAATTACAAGTGGGTAAGGTGAGTGAAGGGTGCATGTTTTTAATTAATAGCAGGAGTTATTGCATGCAAGATCTGAAAGCATCCTAGAACTTGATAAAATCCCTTCCATAATCTTCAGCAAGACAGTAAATTAATGAAGCTTGAACAAGTTTATGGTTCTCCATTTAACTCCTTACATGATGATTAGCAGGATTGCAATATATGTCAATCGGCTAATTCCTTTGTGATTTTGTTTTTTTTTCTACATAGCATTCTAACTGTGAATTGCATGCGTGCGTTCATAAAGAAAGGAGCACAAAGCTGATGAATCAGTGACATTCACAAGCACCTTGATCTCGGCAGCAAATTGCGATCACAATTAACAGTGCTATTCTTGTAACACAGTATGATTTCCAACACTGAGAGCTGGTCGGCTACGAGGCTTTATTACATTCCGCCCTTTGATAAATGAACATTATCCCTATTATTATATTGATGTTGTTTTAGTCGCGACTATCAGGAATTGGATCGTGTCCGTGGGCAATTGTAAATTAGCTTGGCGATTATGTTATTTGCTTGTAAAATAGCGCCCTGGTACTACATACAACTCTTGCGTAATTGTTTGCTACTACTCCTTTGATACGTCCTTATTAGCCGAATTCACGTTTTTCCATTATAGGTTTATTTTATTATTTGTGTGTATTATTGCTATTGGAATTGAAATGTAAGAGGAGTGTTGCCGTCAAACCCACCTTATTAGCACTATCTTTTAGCCATGTATGCCTTAAGGTTCGCAAGTTGACACGTGAATCTGTGGATTTTATGGTGGAGCATTTGAATGGGCAAGGAATTTCGGCGTCGCTGTGGGCACCGCACACAATGGGCAAGCAAGCTAGGCGTGGACGCTTAAATGTCCCATTACTTATTAGTGCAAGAGGTAAAGTGGGAGCTGACAGTTGTCGGAAACGTCTTGGTGAACTTGCTCAATCAGGACTCCCAATTTCCAACGACCTGTCAATCCGCAAAGGATATTCATAACATGAGTAGTAGTCACGACCTGAATGTGGTGTTGCGAGAAGGGGTGAAATGCAATATGCCATGGTATTGAAATGATAAACTTTTACGAGCCACTACAGTGGTAATCATGCCAGAAGGTGTGAAAGATAATTTTCTTCAAGTGACATTACAATAAAGGTCACACCTTTCCCTCCACTTGTAGGAGCCGAGGCGGTGAGGCTAGCCAACAATCTGAGCTGATGCCAATTGCAGTTCTTGATGATGATCGCCATGGCGTTGAAAAATATCTTTGTTTGCTAATCTTGCTTGACCGGCACCCTGCTTGCAATTCTGCCGGCGGATTTCATTAACAAGGCAAAACGTTTTCTGTGCGGAGGACCGCTTGCAGCTGGATATGCCAAGGTCAGGGATGGGATGAAAGTTGAAAGGAAACGTCATGTAAAATATATGCTGGGTAGAATGACACTTATCATTTTCGATGATTGGCTGGTTGATGAACGTGTGTGATTGCCAGGCTTCGGGTATTGCTGCCCCTGTATGAGTAGTGTGGCCGCGCACTTCTACAAGATGGCATTTGTAATTCAACAAGTAGTACGGCCGGTCACAGCTCTTGATTTGTTGCCTGATTAATCACCGTTGAACGGACCTTTGTCAATTATTTTTCCATTGTGCCTAATCTCGTTAAGTGCAAGGCGGGGTAAACATTTGTTTTTCACCCGCTGTTCTGTAGATTTTGTCGATATGTTTATATTAACAAATGGTGTATCGATTCTCAGGTGCTATTGTTCTATCTTTCCACATTGCATTAGTTGGAGGTTGGAGCTTGGCTGGGGTCGCGAGGCTGATTAGTAATCAGGTGGTCGTAAATCAATGCTTTGATGCCAATTAGACAGTCACTTGTTAGCCGACGTGGCTTCCACCGTAACAGTGTGGAAAAATTGGTTAATCCAATTAACAGGTTCTGGTCCTACAACGACTAATGACAGGTGCGTGAAGAACTGCTTAAGGCGTTTCGTGCTTGTCGGCACATAGAAGCGGGAGTCGTAAGGAAAGAAGGAATCTTGTTCGATATGCTTTATGGTCCACATTCATGAAAGGGTGTACTTGAGCTAGGTTGGAAGACAAAGCCAAAGGTGGCTCAGAAATTTTGTGGACGTCTGAAAAGCATCAAGGCCTAGTGTCGTAACCTAAC
This sequence comes from Sminthurides bifidus, assembly GCA_009872375.1. Lineage (NCBI taxonomy): Eukaryota > Metazoa > Arthropoda > Collembola > Symphypleona > Sminthurididae > Sminthurides > Sminthurides bifidus. The sequence continues at coordinate 8,924 of VRMD01002920.1, read as the reverse complement.
TGAACAATTTTCACATCGGAAATAAAAGAAGCACTAGAACATAAATAGCACCAGATGTAATACGTAACACCTTTCAATGAGCACTTGAAAGGAGTAGATGATAGGGTAAGACTACAACAATGCTGGCTGTGGAAACTGTCCAGGGTGCTGCAAGAAACCATTGACCATGACCCAAAAATGGTAAGGACCAAAGTACTAGGAAACTAGGAACAGATTAGGGGACAGAAAGAAAGCAAAACTACTCTTTACTTCCTTAGGGAACGTTGTCAAAGACCCATGTACACCTTGACCCTCAGCGAGAGCTGGGTAGTGCAATTGAATTCCCTTCCATTTACTGGGGCAATCTTTTCTTTCTTTAGACGTGAGTAATGGAACTGAACCTTCGGCAAAGATTTACATAACTTCCCAAGGTATGTCTTTTGGCTCATGAGGTCTTTGGAGATGAAATCCGTGAGGAAGATACGTTATAGTAGGTTATTATTGTCATGGAAGAAAGTGCATGCAATTGGATTGCTAAACGTATTCTTAACGGGCATTCAGTGGATGCTTTTGGCCAGACCGTTTTTTAATGCTGCAATTGCCCTTGTTGGAAAAATATGACAAGTTCAAAACTTGGATCATGCATGCGCGGATAAGTTCAAATGTCTTGGGACTTGCGATTTAAATTGTGATCGACTTTTACCAAGCATGAAGTACTATTGAAAAGCTACAGACTTGCTAATCCATTCACACCGTTATGCATGCATGCAGAATAAGTTACAAGCTGAAACTTAAACCTAACGAATTAATGGCACATGCTCACAAACACAGTTTCAGTTTTGAGTTACGGACTTTATGCTCACTAAAACTAATGTGGATAGACTATGAAAGAAGTAAAGGCGAACCTAATTAGCATGGCTCGTGTCTCGTGTAGAATCTAGTGTGTTTGATTTATGCAGCTCTGCCCATGCTTTTAACGTGTGACATAACGATTATGATGACAGGCATGAACCGATTTAATGGCGAGTGCTTTGCGGATGATGTCACCATGTCACTTTGATGGCTAATGGGGCTCATAAACTGGTTGAGCGTCAGGGTCGAGTGACGGTGTTTGTGAGATTGTGACTTGTTCCCAGTTGAAAATGTCATGTAATTTGCCGAATTTTGGCTGATTATGAGCATGTGGGAGGGCTACAAGATGTACTATCGAGTGCTGAATAGTTTGGTGTAAAATTATGTATATTAGCATGTGGAAGGTGACACGAATAATGCTTATATACTGTTCTTGCAATCACCTATTAACATTATGGTAATTCGGGATATCACGCACGTTTTTATCGGAAAAGTACAACTTAAATTCAAAATTACGAAACAATTTGTCGTGTTACCTGCCAAGTGGTGTGGGTTGGCGGCCACGGACGGCGGGTCAAATTTTTAACGGTTCCTTTACAACGCGTAAAGTTGCATCCTTCCCTGTCCATCTTCGCATGATTCGGTGCTTGAGCTTGAGTTTAACACGGTGTTTTGGCCATTGTAGCTTGTCGTGTGTTTGCAATCTCTGAATGCTGACATGGTGAAATGGAGGGGAAATGTGACTGTGATGCATGTTCTGCCAATTTAAGTTTTGCAAGTATTGCAAATTCACACATGATTTCGCCTTTTCATGTGTAGTTGGTTGTGCGTGAGGGATGAATTTAAAGATTGAGAAATGTAATCTGTCTATTTATACTGTGCGAATCGATTGCATTTAGACTTTGATGGAGATAAAATGCTTTTGATAACAGCTTTTCGGCTTGCATTTTGCACCAGGTTTTTATTCCCTTTGCCTTTGAGTGAGTGTGATGTTGGAAAAGCTTGAGTTATTTTTCCTTCGTAGGCAATGAGCCGTGCAATCAAGCGTGAAATGCAAGGTTGCACATAGAGAGATTTTTAAATCCGTTCCTTTTGGTAATGTAAGAAAGTTTGTAACCTCGAGTCGCTGGCTTGTCAAGCGAACATGGCAAAATGTCGTCGTGTGCCAAGAGCAGCGTCATGTGCGTATGCAATTTTCCGCCCCTTTTGACAATCCGTTTGCCAGTGCGTGAGCTACAGAAGATGAATTAACTGACAAAGGTTATGATTTTTAAGAATCATGTCTCGCTTTCACTGACACCATGAATTAAAGAGGCGATCAAACGGCAGGATGAAATAAAAGTAATCGAAAGGTTGTAATCGGTTGCACAATTCTTCGGCTCTTGCGTAATGAAACCATGTACGTTCTTGAATTCGGGGTTGGTGAGGCTTTGAATACGGTTTAGTTTTGTATCAAGGAATGTAATGCTCTGAGGGCTTGCTTGTCAGGTAGTTGCATTGAATTGGTAATTATAGCATGTTGCATTGGGTAGTAGTTTGGGCCATGCTTACCCTTGCCTTTGCTGTTAATTCTCCGATGTTCGTAGGCAATTGTAGAAGCTGAAACTTGAATTAAAGATATTTGAGTTGATAACGACGATTTGACTGACATTTCCTCCGGTTTTGCAGATGAAGTTCAAGACATCAAGTTCCTCTGCCTGAATGGAACGGTGTTTGACCAGGAAACCCGAGTTTGTGAACGTGTGGAAGAAGTAGATTGCTCCAAAGCAGAACAATACTACGACTTAAACTTGGATCTGTATGTTCCGGTGGCGACAACTTCGACCACGTCCACTTCAACCACAACAACCACGACCACAACAACAACTACGACTACAACGACACCAAAGCCAAAGATCAGGTTCACTCCGCCATCTGCACCTTCTTTGGCACCTGCCGTTCGCATCAATCCGAAATCAACGGCGACCCAGGGGAAAGGGTTCTCGTCCTTTACCTACTACCATCGTACCCCGACTTCGCTGATTTCCTCTGGATACAATTCCCAGCAGCAGCCAGCAACGTACTTGATACAGCAGCACCATGGCACAAAGGCACCAACAACCTCTGCACCTGCAACTGCCATGGGAAGGAAAGTGCCTTCGGGTCCGAAAACAATTGTTTATCAAGCAGTGACAAAACCACCGGCGCCGTCCGCACCGACTACGCTAAAGCGTGTTGTGTATTCCACAACACCATCGTCATTTATCCAAAGAAACCCGGCGTTAGTTCGATTAGCTCAGCAACAAGCGCAGCGTCAGCAAGCGTCCAGTCAAGATGAGCGTGCACAGGCGGAAGCTCCGGTGTACTCGGATGAATATTATGACGAATCAGAGGTGGATGAAGATTATGCTTCTTCATCTAGTACCACCGACCGCCAGCAACCGTATCCTAGCCCGAGCTCTACTGCTCGTGGAAATTCCTTTGCGAATCAGCAACCGCAGTATAGTGAGAAAATAGGCCAGATTCAAGGTACGATTTCCCCGTCGCCAACTGGCCAAAGTATTAGTGCTCAGGACCGGCGGTTGCTGCCGGCAGCACCTACCATGGGCAGTTCGTCGAGTCGGGACCTCGGCGCTGGAGGTCAGAGTGGTGCTAAGAATCAAGTGCAGGAGGATCGGGAAGTTGTTATGGGAGGTAGTGCCTCGGAAGCGCAGGGAAATAAAAATATGAGTAGTGAGCTACCAGCTTACTATGACGAGGACTACGAAAATGAGAATGCAGATTACTACGATGACAACGAAAGTGTTAGAGACTTGGATCACCACTTTTCACATGTTGATGTGCCACGTATCCCATTTGCCAAACCTAATGTTCCAAGAGTGCTAGTTACGAACGGAAAGCCGTTTTTACCTCGGTTACGAAGGCAGTCGCACTACCACTTGTTCTTGCTGAACAGGCCGAATAGTAGTGAATCCAGTAGTGTAGATAGTTGGAGGCAGCCGGAACTTGCTGCCTCAGTGACGCAGTCAACCGACAGTATTGAAGGATCGCCATCCACTTCTACCAGCACTGACAGTTTTGCATCCTTCCAAACACCTCATTTCTATACTAGGAAGGAGTTGGATCCTGGAGAAAATTCAAATCCTGATGGGCGTGAAAGAAAATCAAGAACGTATTCTGAATACCCCCTCCAGAATTCCAACTTGTGGCAGTACTATTTTATTAACAACAATCAAAGTAGTCAATATGTAGCATTAAGGTGACCGCGTATTTAACGTGTGTAGTTTTTTACGCTAAAACAATAGAAGTTAAAGCTCTTAATCGCTCCTCGGTGTCTCTAAGTTTTTGAACTTGCAGACAGCAAGTTGTTTATAAACATTTCTTTGTTTCCTAGTACAGGTTTTGTGATGATCCTTCTTGTGTATAAACTCACTCGCTTTGCCTGCTTATATTTTGATGGTGTGATTCCTTCGTTTAATACAGACCCTGCGTGCCGGGGGTTTGACAGTTTAAGCTTGTTTCTTGGTTTTTCTGCTTTTATGTTTAACTTAAAACGAAATGTTGTTAAAGGCTACTCTTCAGCCCTATATGTGCCACAATCCTATTATGTAGCCTGTAGTTGTATTCAGCCTTCTATAAGAATTTTGGTGGGTAGGATAGCGTGAAATTGACACTGAGGTTCTGAAACAGTTAAGTGTTCAACATACTGGTTTGAAAATGTATAACTTATCCTACGTCTTATTGAAGTCAACTCAGCTAAACTNAACTTGTTGGATCTTACTGACCCTATTTTACTATAACAAAGTTTACTATTGAGCTGCTCGATAGTCTTCATGTGCGAATTATTCTGCAGTCTGTATTACGTAATGACTTTAGGCCGCCGCTGCGCTGCAATCAAAGATGCAGTGTGCTGCACTACAGCCGATTCGATGAGGCGGCCAATAGTAATAATGAGGCAAGTGAATCAAATCTGAACGTGGTGGAATACTCTTCATGAATAAGAGAATATGTAAATGATTTTGTACGATTTATGCTACGGTTTGAAGGTGAATAAAATTTGTAAAAAACTATACATATTGTCGGTAGCACATTTTTAAAATGCGGGAGTGGAAGGGAAAGGTAGATCCACTCTTGCAAATTGTTTGTAGTCCGTCTAGATCTAGTTCCTCAGATCAAACTAGGTTAAACATTGCTGATGAAGCATCAGCGCTTTAATAATGTCACTTGCTATAACAGTAAACACAATTCGGTACCGCTAAATTGGCTTTTTTCGCACGATTCGTTGAATGATGCTGATACTAGAGGATAAATAATTTTCAGTTCGTTCTTAGCAAGCCCACAATACCAACATTTTCTAATGAAGAAGGATTAGGAGTGCGTCAAAGCAACATAAAGTATCCTTTAAAAATATCCCTATTCTACCCATAGGAAGTAAATTGATACTGGTAAGACTGCAGTTACGCATACATACATCTTTGTGATCTTCTCAGTTCTCACTCACGATTCACAAACTTATCATTCCAAAAAATTACCACTGCATGAATGCAAGCTATATTACTGACTTCTAATCGTTCTGAAAAAACGTTACGAGGATCTAAATGTCAACAGTTTGAAACGCGCAAGAAAGAAACATATTTATGAATACGCATTCTCTGTGCGACCTGCTAGCGGAAACTTGCATCAATGGAGTATAAAAGTTAGAGGACGGTTTACAGAGTATTATGCTCTCACAAACAGCACCTCCTAGCTTCGAATCTTAATTTTTAGTAGGTTTGGGTTTGAGCTGACTCAAATGGATTTTACAACTCCTTATTTAGTTAAAACAAAATACCGCTGACTTCGCACTTGTTGGCATTAACATTTTACAACTCAGTTAATAAAACCTTTTCCTAGAGTTTTGCTGATGATTCTGATAAAGAATAACTCCTATCACTAACGCTGCTGCCGCTACTAATAAAACACATAAGGTTACAAAAAATATTTTCACTCCAGACCATCCAGAACTCTTTGGATCATCATGATGCTCTCTGGGAGCTTCAAAAGTTTTCGCCGCCGGAAGCACATCGTTTCGAGGTTCAGGAACCTATGAAAATGTGATATTAATTTCAACCTTTCATGCTTTAGAAATACAAATCTATGAAGTATCATTTAAACACACTTACCGGCGATCCAGGGTGTTCAAGTTCATAAGTCTTGACGGTGATGATATCGTGATTATCAGAAAGGTCTCCAGTTGCAGCGGAAAAGCCGTAATAATAACCAGTAGGAAGTACAACTCCTTCAACCTTCAAGCAAGTTTCCCACATGCTTTTCCCATTTATATCAACAGACACTGGAAATACAAATCAATTTTTCATTTTCCCATGTACCTGGAAGCTATCAGTACATTCAAAGAGGATTGTGATAGAAAGGTAATACATACCGGTCAACACATCTTGTTCGTATCGAACGCTCATCCACGTCTCATGTTGTGGATTACGTATTTTAGCCTCACAGCCAGCCAACTGAGTGTGCGTTCCATCCCTGTCGTGATCGTAGTGCAAAGTCCCATTGTTTACCTAATCACAAAAATAATACCATCAGATCTCAATTAATCCAGCATCATAACTTTACTATGCTAACATTCACGAAGCATGCCTACCATAGCAGATATGTAGGGATGACCGTGTATTGTGCGGTCCATTATGATTGCTGTACGTGTCTACAATAATAGCTAAACCCAGGAAGAAGTCTTTTGATCCAAATACCGGTCCCTGTTGCATCCTATCTTTGGCATACCAGAAGGCAAGCCCATCGCCGAACAGATCTTTTCCCTTTCCATGAACTTTAAACTGTATTTGAACTTCCCAGTTACGCATTGACACAGGCTAGAAACATTTCCACAGATCAAAACTTATTAAATCAGTTTTCGACCTCTCAATTCATTACCGCACAACTTCAATGCTTTGTTTCAAACAAATCCTTACCACAGAATTCCAAATGCCCCCATTCTGTGACCTCACATCAGGAGTCAAGCGAATATACTGGTTAGTTACAATAGTGGTACCGTAAAAATCCCAATTCGGTATTTGCCATCCTGATCCTATTAACGTTACAAAAAAGCATCTTTATTGTCAGCCTTTGTCCAAATTAAAATATCAAACGGTCCGTACTGGTAAAACGATTCTGACACTATTTCACACATGTTGACAACAATAAGAACAGCTTTTACCTTGATATGGCTTTGTTAGTGAAAATTCTCTCTTATAATAGTCTGCAGTGTTCCACACTTCACCGGCATGATCTTGGGATAAAACTGACACGATTAAAAGACATACCACAGTCCCACTTAAAAACTTTGAGGTAAAGGAAACATTTTCTATCGTCCTCTTTCCCATGTTATGAAAATTCCGTGACTTCTGAAAGAAAATCATACCTCAATCAGATTAGGTGTGACACACAATCCATACTCACAGCATCAAAGAGAGGAGCAATACCATGTATCAATGTCCTTACAGTTAAAGTTTAAGGTAAAACCTTTAAATAATGCTGATTATTCATTACTTTCTTACCACGGTTATTAATCACTTCCGCCTCAATTATACGGAACTGTTCCAGATCACCTCCTTTAATTCTTCTTTTCTCACAAATACCACACAAGCAATCCAATAGCTACGGCCCAAAGTTAATTGTGTTGCAGGTTTTCAATCCTAAGACGCAATTAAATCTACCTGGGACACTGGTAAATACATTTCTCAAGACCTCGGTTTGTTACTGTAAGTTAAAATATAAATGGGAATACACAAAACTTGTTTAGCGGCTTGAATAACTCACTCTCAAATCGCTTGTGTGCGTATGTACGCTACTGCAGTTTTGCCGGATACTAGAACATTCGTACACAACCGCTCCTACCACATCATCTCCAGCTCTATCTGACCAAGGCTGAGTTTCCTATGCTAAAACCCATAAGCGCTTCGGCCTTCATTGAAGTATCGTTCAGTAGCAGCAGCACGTTGCCTTGCAACAGTTGCAATGCAATTGCACAACAGAAGTCAGTACTGAAGTACTGAATAATAACAACTTGAAGCCGCAATTAAGGACGCTGCTGACGCTTCTACAACTTGATCGTTTCACTTCGCACTCGCTCAAGGCCCATTGTGAGCATTTTATTGCTCTGGATGAAACAAATATTAGCATTGTAACTGCAGTAAATGATGATACTCTCTCCTCTATCAATCATATCTGTAAGGAAGGAAAGAAGCAACAAAAACAGTTCTAAATAGGAATGAATAGCTCAAGCTACCTCTACATTTATCTGCACTCTCATAAACAGAAGCTGAACCATCAAGTTATGCTAGAAACACCTGGTTGAGCCACAGCACAGCTTGAGTTTGCACAATCCCAGGTGCAAAAACTAATTAGGTGCGTCAGCGTCATGATACCTTTATGGGGACTTTTTAGGGCTGTTTTGTTTAACTGAATGTTTGCTAGAAGAATTCGTTCTAGGAGCCGTTCTGTATCCATTTTCTTAACCTTCGTGCTTTCGAAGAGGGCAAATCAGCAATGTTTTACGGAGCACAACGTGGTGAGAGCACGTCGCCATGGTTCCAACGAAAAAATTTAGAATTCTTGCCCGGGCTTAGCGGAAATGAGACCCTGTATCGAACAGAAATTGAGTTAGTCTGACTCATAACTCGAAATTTTCGATCACGATAAACTTTGAAAGAATCGCTGGCATCGCATCATGCTTAAAGGCCTTTTTGATTTCGGAAGCATCAACGAGAAAACGCTAAGCTTTAAGCGGAACGAGAACTTGCTTTACCTTTCCGGCTTGCCCAAGAACGAAAACTGGTTACGGGTTTGTAACCTCCGCGGCCGCATAGGATTAGTCCCTATCAATTACGTTGACATCGATAGCGAAGTATCTGGTAGCTGTGTCGTCGACTTTTTGGACGAAAGCATCCGCGTTGCGAAGCGAGAAAAATGCTCAACACTTTTGGAACTACAGGACGTACGGCAAAGCATTCTGAACCCAATCAATGATCTGGAAAAACGGCTTGAAGATTTTCGCTCCTTGATTGATCAGCTGAAGGCGAAGAACTCTCCGTTCCAGCCCAGGTTGTCAAACGTTCGAA
>VRMD01002919.1:0-12047 GCA_009872375.1 Sminthurides bifidus | reverse complement strand
ACATTACCCAAGGTGAAAGTGTGCGTTTGCTGTAGTGATGAGAAGTTTGTCTATCTGTAATTGCTTCTTAAGAGTTCTTTCCAACTCATGTCTTCACAACCAGTCTTAAGCCATCAGTCCCACCCGTCCGTGTTTTGGGACCACACAGTTTTCCCGTAACAATTTCAACTCGTGTACGAAGGACAGGACAAAATTAGTTTTCTTCGTAAGAAAAACGTTATTACTTTTTAGCCTGTTGGCGAGGAAAATGTAAGTTTCAAAACGGACATTTTCAACATTAAACCATTTCGTCCTTCTTCTCCTACTTTTTTACCCATGCAGTCACATTTTTTTATTTTGTTTTCTCTTGTGACAGGAAGGAGCGGCAGCAAATTTTTAAGGATATTCACGAAATGAAGTCCTTTGAGGGTATAAAAGACGTACATGGGAGCATGATAGTATGATCTCTTCCTTCCTCAATTACTCCCATAAGCATACTGCAATTTCTACTTGAGTTAATATGCAGTTGTAATTTCAATTCTATACTCGTTCCGTTGAAGTAATGAACCTAAGTAAAATTCAGAAAATTACATACAACCAACGAGGACAACAATATTAAAAATGAAAAATTCGTCAAATTGAGTTAAAACCAAGGTGAGTATATTGACAAAAAGACCGAAGCACTTCGAAAAGGTTTTTGAGCACATTAAATTAATTTAGAGCTTTGAACCAATTCTTCCCACCGGATCTTCTCCGTTCAAGAGAGCTAGGCTGTGAAGCAAACACGGCGGTTAACAACTTCACATGGTACGGAACTCTACTGTAAGGGAGGCACGTGCTCAACTAGCGTGCAATATCAACAAGTTTACCAGCAATCACAGGAAATGCTTGAAAATTGTCACTGATGGAAAGCATCCATTTCAAGAGTACCATCTTGTTTGTGCTTCGGGCCTCCTGAGATTCAAGCAAGTGTTGCTTTATGAGTGGTTACATTTAATGCTTGAGTCCGCTTTCACTCTTTTCCAGCTTGTGCAAGTGAAAGTCCTCCGTACCAAAGCTTATATGTAGAGTCGGCTTCTAGCGAGAAATTAATCGAAGCGTATATTTTCCATCACGGATCTTTTTCTAATAAGGGCGGCTTTTAGACCAGGATACGACCACAGATAATAAAGAGAAAGCTACCAAATCTTTCCGGAGACGGAAGCCTTTTAAAAATAATTCGGGGAGAATCAAAGCTGCATATCCACAGCAAATATGCACCAATAGAAAAGACCTCACAGCTAAATGTCCAAGATTTTTGCCGAGGAAACTTTTGGGTAGTGCAAATATTACGTAATCTTGATCATATGTAGGTGATTGTAACGTCAAGCAAGGTAAGGATTACCACGAAAACTAAGCAAGCGATTTCAACATCTGAAAAACCTGTTAACGCTGCACAAATCCATGTCATTTAAAATCTTGACTCAAGCACCACGGAAACTAGGCATCAGCTATCAACGGCAGATGTTCTTTTGGAGCAGAAAATAAATTTTTTTCAGAGCAACAAGGAAGTATTGGATTGGAATATCAATTTAAGAAGTAAGAAACTTGAATCCAGATGTTCAACATTCCATTTCTTAACTGAATTAGGTCATGATTCGAGAGAAAAATTCGTGGTACCACAAGTTTTACCCTCAGAAATTTTTAGTAAAATGAGCCAACTTTCCTCTTGTCGCAAAGTAGTGCCAATATTTGATTACTTGGAAGGCAAGTGGTGGAAGTAAGAGGATTGCTGAAGTAGCAGCTTCAGTTGTCTAGCAATCGCATTCTTCCGTTATCCTGCACTATGAGATACTTCCACTTTGCAAATGAGTTAGTCAAACTTTTCATACCCCTTAAACGGTAATTTTGCAATTCCATTAACTCTTCTTAGGACATCTGAAGGATTGTTTAGCTCTTCTAATGTAATCGCGAGTGGTTGTGAAAAACAATTTTTGTATACATTTCAAACTTGAGAACATTCCTCCTTAATTTTTTGCATTAAATCCATCCATCAACTCCAAACGTATCCGTTTGAAGTTTGAGAGACGTGATACGAGACAGGGCTTTTACAACTTTTACTCGTCTGCGAAAGAGGTGAATCACCTTTCCAGGCAAATGTGGGGAATAATTTTGGTTACAGTTTTTAGTCTTGTCTTCTCAGAAGAATCAACTTTCTCTCGCCAAAGTTCTCTTTGTAGGGGCTGCAATTTCCAATTTTGTTCGCTTGGAAAAACATGATTACAGACAGAAAGAGTAGTTTGATATTTTTTCATTTCGTCTCTTCATTGTTTTCAAAGATTAAAAGGAAAACTATGTACAGGAACAAGTTTCATGATACAAAATTTAAAAAACATTAGAGTCATCCTACGTATCTGCTTTCCGTCCTGTTCTTCAACGCTAAAACGATCTCATGGACTTCACAAACGTTAAATCGACTGAACTTTTCTGGAATCAATGCTATTGATGATTTATCGTTGGTTTTTAATGAAGCGTGGGAAGGAATTTCCGTTATTCTCACGTAGAAAAGGTAGTTGAAACTTATTTGACAGCTTTTGCTTCCGGGCACATTTAGCATACACCCTGCTTACGTTATCAAGTTGACATCATAAAAGTGATAAACTTCATTCCGAGGTGCCATGTCATTATCCTTCACACCGATGAAAGTCGCCTGGGGTCAAGTTAAACGGAGGCATCGTCTCATCTTTTATGTATTGGCTGCTTAAAGGTCCTCCAAGTTTTCTCTAGCACTGAAACAACTTGGTAAAGTGCAATTTCAAGTTTACTGCTAAGGTAGCTATGGGGAGCAATCTCTTGCTAGAAATACAAGGGCGTAAATACAGTCAAGGCTTAGAATTCAAGGAGCTTATTCATGATTTCGTGTGAGAATGAGATTCAAGTCTGTTATATGAATGTCATGTTAATCAACATCCCGCGGGGTTCTTGAAGAGCATTTGCTTTCTACACTTTTCTTTTCAGTCTCGTCTTCTGCAACAGGAACCGGGATTGGGAGAAAGCAACCTAGCAATTTGTTTTTTGAGGAGTAGATACACAATAATATTAGATTCGTTTTCCCCCGAAGTAGTTGACATTGGCAAATGTCGTGGGTTTTGGTTTCCGAGGACTCGGACGAGGTTGTTTTAGCGACCATGTTTAATTCAAAGCCAGTGATTGACGAAGCAGGCTTACCATCTTGATCATGACAGGTTTTGGGAGAGCTTCTCCACACCCATGCATTTTAACTCAATCTTGCACTTGCGTCACGGTAAGAAGAGCTTAGGTGCAAATATATCGAAAATATCCTTACCAAACATGTTAGTTCTTCGCATTTTACTTGCCGTAAAATGCGAAGAACTCATCCGGTGAATTCGTCGAAGGAAAATCTTTGCGAAATGCATTTTGACTCCTTTAATGTGAATTGCATGACAGAACTTTTCGTGACTCAGATCTGGCAAACAACTCAGGAAGAACAGGAAAAACAGCACCAAGAGAAAGTTGTGGGGAAAGCCGCCAAGAAAGTTTGCGGTAGCTGTTCATCCCGGACTTTCTCCGAGCTGCCCCCTCCTAATTCCAAACTCGTTCGCGGTTCACCGTCTTGTTGGCTCTAACCGAGAATTTTGCCTTCATTACCATTGGATGCAATTTCAGACTTGGGAGGGGGCTTATCCTTCTTGCTGCATACAATAGGGTATGTTTATTTTTGAGAGCAGAGGGGATTTTATGCCTCAAAGTATTAGCTTGATTTGGTTTATCTAGCTTTGTAAGACAGCGCGAGCATTTCAGAGACACTGGCCAAAAAACTCAAAACCGTAAGTCACACTTATCCATGAATATGAACAGATTCTTTTCGTCCAGTCACAATTAATATGAGTAACTTTGAATGATTGGATGGACTTAATTGTAATTTCAGCACCGAATCCTCTATTAAAAAGTTTTCAACAAATTGGCGTCAAACTTTACGTTGTTGAGATTGAAGGTTTTGTGAGGCAAAGTTCCTGTCCCAAACTCCCGAGACATGGCTAATTAAAGGCTGGGTGATTGCCAAGCAGCCAAATGACGTATACATGTATTGGTTTTACTAATTGGGCACTGCCACGTTATATCTGCTTTCAAATCTCTGCCATGGCAAGCAGGTAAAAGGAATCATCGCGGATTGTAAGCATCACGTGTACAGATAGCATCTGCTAATGGACAGATTGGAAGTTCATCTTTAAATTCCAGGCCAAAAAGCATGCTTCACCACGAGTCTTTCTGTGACTGTATTTGCTTTTACGCATTTCCACAGTAGTAGGAGAGAGCTGATTAAAAGGAACTTGCATGAAGAAGAAATGCACAACCTTTGGATTTGTACATCTCTTCATCATACCTACCTCCGCTGCTTGAGAAGTGGGTGGGTGTGAATCGTTGCTGATAGCCATATCCACATCACCTTAGAAACAAAGTTGAGAGAGTTGATCAAAGTGCCTTGATATCATTCACTCATACATTCCGTTTAATGGTTTTTCAATAATCTACACGGTGTCACAGACGCGTGACTTGCCGCCATGACGTTTCTCCCCCTGCTCGCTAATTGAAGCAGAAAACTGCACTTTTACCGACCGACCTTTTCCCCTACTCGGCTTGTATTTCCAATCCAATCTGTACTAGGATCGGATTTACAGCTGAGGCGACTAACTTTTAGCGCAACTTTTTCGCCATCAAAGCTCGCGAAACTAATCTACGTACTTACTCTTGCTCACCCTTCCTCTGTAGGACCTGCTCTTGGTAACTTCTGTAGACGACATTCAGTTTCTAACTCATATTCCGTTGCCTTGGATACTTTATATCCTCAGATTTATCTAATAAAGAGTCATGAAAGACACTGAAAGGAAATAAAGCATTTTTTATTTTACGTTTGATCCAATCACTTTGGAATCGTGAGAAATATCAAATTTTTTGACAGACATGTACAAGACATCGTTTGTTCTTCTGAGTGCTTCTTTATGATGTTCCGGAGAGTAATGCTGTGGATGAGTAGGATTCACATGCAGAAAAATAAGAACCAAGGCCCAAAAACATGAAGGTAGAATAACGGGAAAGCTTTTGCGGATAACAAAGGCAATTTCGTTCACTTTGCACTTGATTATCCCTTATGTCTGTCCGCTCCCTCGGCTGAAACATCCCACGCTACTGGGATTTACACTTGCAGATTGAGCTGAACAAAAGACTAATAGTCAACTCATTTCTACTGGAACTCCCGACTGGGGGCTCCCGCCAGTAAGATCAAGACAATTCTTTGTCGCCATGTAATTAACGCTTCCAGAAATTAATTCCCAGAAGGCCCAATTTGAGGAGTATATCTCGTTTTGATCGCTTTCGAGTAGACTGCATACTGCATATCAACGCTAGCTTGCATAAGGAGCAGTGTACGGTACTGGAACTATAGTGGTTATAAAAGACCGCTTAATACTCAGTACTCCGCTTATATAATTCCCTACGGGATAGATTCTCAAACAAAGTGAGAAGCAGATTTTTCCCACACCTTTTCCGAGTCCTTTGCATTTATTTTCCAAGCAATCATAATACACTCGTCAAAACTATCACAGCTTCAACAGACCAATGAGATTGTGTTACTCGATATAACTTTGGGTTTTCGTAAACGTGCTTAAAGATTACCATGAAGCATATGTATCTGCAACCCGAGATTTTCGTAAAATCTGCATGAGTAAATTCAAAAGCCTTTGCAGCTATAGCCTCTTGTAAAATTTGCAATCCGACAGCTGAAAAATGTTCTGAGGACGTTTTTCCACGAGAGAACCATTGTTTGACGACGACCGTGTTGAATTCTTCTGCTTAACGGAGCGTTGCAGCTTTTCCTTCACCATGCCGACTTCGACAAGGAAACTTATTCCCGGAGTCTTATAAAGTCTTTGGCGAATCTATCTGCCTGCATAGTGAATGGCACGAAAAAGGAGATGAGGCGGCAGACGGTTTTAAAAAATTACTTAGACCTATTTTTCTTGCAAACCTGCGACGACTGCGGGAGCGGAAGACTTGTTTGCTACTTTCCGTTTTGTGAAACATCTGCCGATCACTTCGTGTTCAACTATGCAAAAGCACCAACTGACACACCGCAGAGCGCAGAACATACAAGTACTTACTGGTTAAAGGTACTTGTACTAAAGGTGCTAATGCAGCAAAAATTTTCACGGCTTCCGCTACAAATATATAGATTCTATTGCAGATCTTAGGGCAAATACTGCGAACTTGAAATTTTACCAGCTTTATTTGTACCGTGACCTTCTATTGGCACAACCAAGGCAGTTCCTCCGGAGCAACTGCATGCACGACCTCAACTTCCGAAATCACAATCAGCCTCGTTCTCACTTCGCCTCCATATCCTACTGCTTTGATAGAATTTGCAGTTTTCATAAAGGATGAGAAAGTCTCAAGGACCCATTTATCGCCAAAGAGGAAACCAGCCACGCGTGCATGAGTAGGCAGTACTGTGCTTTTAGACATTTCTTATTCTCGAACAAACCATTTCCTGTAATCGTATTACACCATCATTAAAAAACCTTAACACGGTTTATCTGATCTGATACTCCAAGCTCTTTGTGTTCTAAGACCGTAAAGAAATCACATTAAGACAAAAGCTCCCGTTAGTTCCAAGCCGAGGGGCCCAGTGAAATATGACAACGGCCGATTTCCCTTATAGTTAGATAGTCCTTATGTTAAATCCTTTTTGTCGCTCCAAAAATTTTCACTAGATCTCGTAACTGCTTGTAAATTGTATTAGATTTCTCTCGCAACTTGTTCACATGAATCTTAAAGATCTACGACCGATGTATTTCTGAACCAAGGAGCTGGAATACTTTCATTCAGAACCAGGACAGCGCACCCATTCATTTTGACGCTGCCTGCCATAAAGGCTTGGCAGCGGCGTCGGCCAACAAATACCCGCGACTCTTACTGCCACATCAACACACCACCATAGCTTTTTGCGCAGTTTATGTCTTCCGAAAAAGAGAAATGTATCTCCGCAAACTTTTCCGTGGGAGGTGAAATACGCAACGTTTTTCCTCATCACTTATACAACTTCCAATCATGGTCGACAGGTGCTGGCACCTCCAGTACAAGTACCACCTACGGAGTGCGTCCGAGTCCTTGATCTCCACACGGCCATGTGCCCCGGCCGTATCAGAACAGAACTTGAAGCTTTTTCTTACGCAAGAATCGGAACAAAGAGAGCGACCCACGTTTCTCTCCGGATTAAAAAAATCATCTAACAATGTAACGAGGAAGCTTATTTCAATTAGGTAAAAGCGAGGATCGAGTTTCTTCCCCACTTTACTGATTTCCCTTGATGCAACGCTGCGACTTGGCATCGGTTGCACTCCTCATTGATAAGCGATGCTTGAGAATAACATCTACGTGAATCAACATTAGACAAAATAGAAAGCTTTGTGATTCGAGTGCGAGTCCATAATTCTACGAACAAGTTTTACAAAGGTAAAGGATCCGTTTAGACTTTGCTCTCAGTCCATATCATCGGATCCATTTTCCTTCCTGTTAGCTATTCGTTGACCTTGAGAGAACAATGTACTTGTTGTGTATCTATTTTTGCCTCACGATTCTTCTTTTCCGAATGAATGCAATTTATTAAATCACAGCTCTACAACTTTTGCATGGCCCGCTTTACACCACCATTAAGCTAACATAAGCAAATAACCCACAAAATAAAACTCCAGAGGATCTACTCTGTGCCTGCACTGAGCTTTCATCACGATGCCAACCAAGCCAGTATCACCACTCAACAAAGTGAGCTTCGCTGTCCTATTTTATTTGACTGCCTTAATCAACAAGTACTCGTTCGCACTTCCATTCTTGACTGCTCTTCTGCTCTTCCATATTACACAGGATTGTAAAATAACTCTAGTAGGAGCTCTCGTATAAATGATTATTTTCCTGTTGGTTCCTTTCTCCGGCTTCCCTCCTCTCAAGTTTTCTGAAATGATTGCCCGGCTCAAACTTTTAAAACCAAACTTATTCCATTGGTGATGTTGATTTGATTTCTGCTCGAGTGCGATAAACTTCTATACTAATCAATTACTAAAACTGCTCAGAATTCAGCCACTAATATGGCACCAGGTCTTTCTCATGATCATGTGGAAGCAATCTTGCTGTCAATTTTACTACATATATGTAGCAGCAATAACAAGTTAATCCATAAAGTTGCCACTAACGAGTTTCTCCACCAACTGTGACTTACCATGCATTGTCCTCGAGCTTCGTCCAACGTCGCTAACTACTTGCGTATTGAAGTTTCCCTTTAGCGGTTTTGAAATTGTGCTGATATTTTGTCTACTGACCGCACGAGCTAGTTTCAAAAGCCTGTAACTCTTTCAGTCTTTCAATTCTTTCACTGAAACAGTTTTCTGGATTACAAAACTTGCACAACGTTTTTCTTCTTCCCTCTATCAAATATGGTGACGGCGAGATAAACAGCAGCAACTTTGAAGGAGAAGTTGGTCCACTGCGGCTTAAACTGATCCAAGAATTCCCACTAGACAATGGTCGGCTTGCAGTTTCAGGAGTTGCAGGGAGGGGTTGCCGAATCTTTTTCAGACGCGGGTACAAGTTTTGTCAGACGAAAATAAATTATCTGGTGAATCGCACTGGAGGTTTGCTGCTCCGTGTCAGTGTCTCAGAAGCTGTTTCCTCTCCAACAAAACTGTCGCTTCATTAACTATGATTTAGACTGGTAAAGTTTAACTTCCAAGGCCTAGTTCCAACTCCTGTTCGAAAAATCAGCCATTAGCCAGTTACCGAAGCACAGCCTTCTTGAAATGTTTGTAGGATTGAAGCTGATGATGAGGTACATATACGGTGGTGAGTAGCGACGTGAACGACGCAATGACTCAAAGACTTTCTCTTGCAAATCCTTGTATCGAACGCCGAGATGGGACTAACGGTTCATTCGAAACTTGTATACAAGGAGTAGCTCTTGAAAAAACCTTGGTTTAAATGATCTTTTGTGTGGACATTAAGAATCTTTATTGATGGTTGAGTCAAGTAACTGTTCCAAAATCGTCAACAAGTGGCTGGAAAGGGCAGAATCAGCCTTTGGAAAGCTGTTCGCTATCAAGTAAATGTCTCGCCTTGTTTTCCTTGTCCAGGTGTCAGCAACTGCTCCAACTTATGTCACAGCACTTAAGAAGCTTGGCAACACGAACAAGATATCCGTTCGCTCTTATCGAGGGAGTCTTGTTACCGTGCGTTAAGAGCCGAGAGACAGCTACCACAGATCACCGAACCGTCCCTTCTTTTCCGCCTCGTAGCAAGTTCAGCCAAAGACTGCCAGCTTTTCACCAAAGCGTCTCAGTTTATTCCTTTCCCGGCTCCTCCATTGCGGTGCCCATCCGTTCAATCGTGGAACACACACAATTGGTAATTTCACCCCGTCCCGAGCGTCAGGGAAAGAAAACTTTATCAGCTTGATCGTATCAACGGGCGAATTACACGTACTATTACGCTGAAACTTACATCTATGACTACTTTCAATTACTACCGTCTTTTCAGACATCAGGACCTACAACCCTCCTGCATGTGCTCAAGCTCGTGCCTGTCTCATCTCCCGTTCTTTGGCTTTAGGCCGTCAGCTGAAGTTTCTACATCTACGTAATGCACCGGTCCAAAATCATTAAGAGGCTTTTACTCCAACTTGATGCTTTTCCGGATCTATCTTTCTTCATGCAGATGATTACAGGGCTACAAGTAGACCTTCCACGCCTTAGCCTCATTTGTGGTACGTCCCTCCCAAAGGCTCTAATACGGTAACCTCCCTTCCCTTCACAACCATGGATAAATAGGATTGGGGTTAGATTTGGTCAATTTTTTTGAGACGCTCAAAGAATGCAATTCACTTGAAAGACATACGAGCTGTTTTATCGATCAAACGGTGACCATTTTCTTAATTTTTTCTCTTTGCATGCACGTCACTAGAACTGTCCTACGCGCTATTGACCGTAACCTGAGAGATCCCTGCAAATTGTTCTTGCATCCTTCCACTCTTGTAATGCACCTGTAATAAGTTGAGTATGCCCAGTGTAAAAGTGACACAAATGAAGACGCCGCTGCTCTTCGACCCTGCATTTTGGGGTAAAAACCTATACAAAAATAAATGATGCAAATCCCATGGAGACTTATTTGTACCATCGGTTCCGTTCCAGAGACAAATCAATACGTCTTTCGACAACGTTTGCTGGCCATCTTTGCTCACAGAAGTGGATCAGATCACGTAAGGAACATCAGTCAGTACAAGTTTAGCCCTGTGTTTGACACTTCAACCGCCACACCACAATATGAACAAAGAGCTATTTCACATGTCACCGCAACTGACATCTCAAACTTATTGATCCAGTCCTGCGAATGCGACAATTGGACTGAATTTTATATTTACAGCTGCCCGGCAACCGTCACCAACCACAGCAGTGCTTTGTATACATTTTAATGCATTTTTGGCTGTTAAAAATTTGAATTTCAGCGTTTGGTACGAACGCAATATGAATACAAAAATAAAAACTGCCTAGCCTGAACTAGCTTTTCGGATGAATTTTGTCCGCCGGTTGGTTTTTTTCTCCAGTTTCATGCTTGATTACTGTTGCCATGGTTACACTGCCCTGACATCTACACCAGCTCCAAAGGTTCGTTATCAGATTCTGGAGAATTGTATGGAGGAGAAATTCAGCGGTATGACCGCATATTGAACTGCTTATTTTTTAAGTGTTAAATAACCAATCATTAACTTTGCACTACCGGCTACAGCTCATCAGATTTGTGGATCGACTAACACTCGGTCGAGAACTCGTTTGTGGAATCATGGAATGAAGAAGTTCATGCAGAATTACCCTTAAATAAGGCCTTGAAGCTAATGCCCATTCAAATTTACGTAAAACTCTGAAACAAGTTCTTGATGATTGAGAAAGAGACATGAAGACGTCTGTGCCTAGTCAAAGTCGTTGCAGTCAAGCTGCGATCTGTCAATTCCTTCTTCTGCTTGTTAGCGTGTTTCCAGAGGGCTTGAAAAGAAGCATAGCATAACTCTTTTAGGAACTTATTGACAAGTTATAAAAAGTAACAGAACGACGTCGCGGCATGAGGCACTAATTAGATTGGCGTACGACAAGAAAATAAAAAGGAAGCATTTTTAACCACTAATTCTTCTTTACAAAATAAATAAACCAACTTTCAACAATCCAAAAGGGATGAATGAGTCCCTCTATATTCCTACCTAAATCTGACCGTAGAGTGTGAGGGGAATAAGACAAGAACCATTTGGACGGTATTTTCGTGCATAGTATAAGCGAAACACGCCAGCATTGCGTCTTCTTGCTAACAGCTTCAATGTTTCAATTTCATTTCCTATTCTCTCCTGTCTATACGAGATGCATCAAATCAAAGCCGCGATTCAAAAGCGAAATATGTTTTTAAGCAAGATCAGCAGCAGCTTAGCCATAGTGTTGGTTTCGTAACTTTTTGTGTGAGCTTCATTCTAATAATGGGCCGTAGGCAAATGAACGAGTGGATTCCATCTGCTCTTTAAAACCCCAAGCTTTAAATTATAATTTCTTTTGAACGATTCATACGTTCTTTCGTCAGATTACTGGTTTCCGTAAAATTCGTCGTGTTTCATAGGGGACCGCTCATCCTTACGAGAGCAACGATTGCAGTCACTGAACCGGGTCTTCAAAGTCGCAATTTTAAACGGTGAAAAAGGCAGAATTCTATTCATCATCACTTAATGCCAACCTGGGATTATCTCCATCAAAGTGGCCTTTGAGGTAAAATTTCACTGTTGAGGTCCGGTCCACCGGATGTTGGCGAAACGGCGTGCCAACATCAAATCCTTAATATCACATGGGCGAAATGTACACTCCTATCCTGACCCTGCTTCTAGATCTGATGTTTCAAAGATCTTTTTCAGTCGCATTGTATCTTGTCACAAAATCCTTCCAGGAAATGAAGGAAGAGTCAACAAAGGCTTTCCTCCTATAGCATGCTCTGAAGTC
>VRMD01002918.1:0-12049 GCA_009872375.1 Sminthurides bifidus | reverse complement strand
GAGATTGTGCTGAGTGAGTGAGGCGTCTTCATTACTTTCTTCCACTGTTTTAGTTTTTGTGTGCCGGACTTGAACAAGTTACATGTGAATGTACTCACCGGAGTTAGTTTTTCTCAAGTTGATTGATTTATGGGAACGGGAAGGTGTACTGAGTCACTGAGATGCCAAATCCTTTTTGCAGATTAAGGAAAAGGAAAAACGGAATGACGGGCCGCCTTTTCTCGACTTTACGTGTTTGAAGAGCAAAACAGTACAAATTCTACTTCTCAGTTCGGCTTTTGTGGCTTTTGGAATTTATACGCCGTTGTTTTATTTGGTACAAACATACTGTATCCTAAGCCGGCCTTGAGATTAACTTGGCTGTGAAATGTGAAATTGGTCAACTTTTTCACGTATGACGATATTTAACTACAGGCCAATGATTACCTGGACAATTCTCAAGACTTTGACCACTTAACCATGTCTTTGATGTACGTCTACCTCGGTGGCGCCTGGGTCGCTGGTTGTGTGATATTTGGGATTTTGGTCGTTCAGCAGAGTAAGGAGTGCAGAGTGTCCAAGCAGTATTTGTGCCAGGTGAGCTAATTAACTTACAATTAACTTCAACGAAGATGATCAACTTGTATTACTTATAGCAATGGCCGTTCGCTCGGAACAAAAGAATCGGCCTCGAACTATTTACAGGTCAACATTTAACAGATTAGTATACCTGATCTCCTCTTCCTTTTTCAGATGGCCGGAATCATCAGCGGGATCTCCATAGCAACCTACCCCATTGTACAAGGACAAAGCGGACTGATAATATTTTGTTCTATTTATGGCTTCTCCCTCGGCGGCTACCACTACGCTTTGATAATCCTACACTTTTGAAAGAGTGCGAACCCGCCATTTTCCACGAGCTTGGTCCTTTATCCAGTCCAGTCAGGCGGTACCGTTATTTTTCGGCGTTCCTATCACAGGTAATTCTAAAACCCTTCCTTTAACTCACCATACACTATGCTTACGAACCCTTACAATTGGCAAAATACCACGAGTTCAAACTTTATGCCCGGGAACTGACACCAGTTCCCATGCCTACAGTAACATGTTGTAGTGAGTCCCACCGGAGAAAGCGGAGAAAGTCCACGGCCTAAACGGCGGAAATTATTACAGCAAATTTCATAACGAACATAACTTAGAATGATTGTTGAAAATATGAGGCATGGAAAAGGGGAATATTAGCTAAGCAATTTGTTCTTATCGTCGGTCATGGTTTGGGTTCCGTGGAAAAACGACAGCAATGGGCACTAAAGTCTNAGCTAAGCAATTTGTTCTTATCGTCGGTCATGGTTTGGGTTCCGTGGAAAAACGACAGCAATGGGCACTAAAGTCTTTGCACTGTAGGAACCGAGGGTGTAAATTATGTCAAGGAGTAGGTAGACCGAAGTAAGTTACTGCCTTGAGAACATGCAAAGCCAAAGTGCGGAAAACTGACTCACTTTCTTCGTTTCTCCCCATGCCTGTAATCCTGAATTGAGAATTCCCAACTTAAAGAGGCAAGAGGCAGGTCCAGGAACCAGGGCGGAAATGTTGTGCAGGCGGGGGGAGGGACTGGAGAAAGGAAGGGCAGATCAGAAGGAATCCGCATAGATCGTAAAGATGAAAGGTAACAACCGGAAAAAGTTGGCGCATAAATGTTGTACATGTGCGGAAAAATGACATCAAGGACTGGCACATACTCGCAGCTGGTAAACGGAGGGTGTGATTTACCAAGGGCTGGAAGAAAATTCGCTCAAATTTGCGAAATTCCCCAAAAGAACCCGTTAGAAACCACTGGAGCGACAACGTAGACCAGGCGGAGATTTTCCCAAGATAAACGACATTATTCTCGCCCATGAACAGAATGAGTTACATCGGTCCATTGTAAAGGCATGATATGATGTGTCCATGACGTACAGACGTTTGATTTTACAGTTATGTCCCTTCAATGGGCCTGACGGGGAAGTATGATCTCCTCATGGTTTCATTTATCATTCAAAAAGACATTTACGATTCAGCCCATTCCACCATGTGTTCATGCTACCACTATATTTGAATAAAGTGCGGGGTTATGAAATCGGTACTTACCCGGGAAATGGGCAAATTAGCTTCCCTTAAGGGTCAAGATGTAATCGGTTTTTGAAATACAATGTTGGGTGCGTAAAAAGGTTCACTAGCAGAAGATAATCTGCCATGCTTACAAGCCGATGTGATCAAAAATAATTATAATGGCCATCTGCTTAGAAAAGTTGTGAATTCGATACTGTACGATGAAGCCGAGCCAACCGGTTTCCCCAGATTGATGGCGTATCTAACTAATAATTTCCTTTTTTCTCAGGGTACCTGAACCATTATTTCCCTGGATACCGAGCGGGCTATTACTTATCCGCAGTCGGGTGTTTTTCTGGGAAGTTTATTTTTGTTTTTGTCTGACGTACGAAAGAGGAGAATGTCAAGGAGAAAATCCGCCAACAGTTCAACGAAAACGTAAGTGTTTGGATTTGTTCGCATTTCCTCCACTCTTCACTCCATTTCAGTTGAATCCACGCATAAAGAAGCACGTTCGAAGAGCAAAAGTAAGTTGCTCTCCGATCTAAATCTCACACGTCCCGAACTTTTGATAATGAAAAAGAACGTGACAGATTCCAAGCTCGCATTAATGTTTCTTAAGAAACGTCCCAGGCTCTGACTCCTGACACCTCAGAAACTTAAACCAAAGAAAAGAATTTTTGAACAAAAACACGCATTTTCTCATGTACACAAGGAAATGAGTGGTTTCAGACATGCACTATAGTCAAAGTCGTCATCAAACATCACATTGTAATACAAAGCTATAGAAATGTTGAATTTTCGTGTTAAGAGCCACATACACTGGCATAAGATAGTAGAAACCGATGCTTGGGTACATCCAACTTTAATTTAATTCGGATTTCGAGCATTATTAAAAGACCAGCTCTATTCCTTATACTTGAGGCTGAAAACAAGCACCATAACCCCCGTCTCATGCCAGTAACAGCAAGAGGAAGCGCTCATTTTTTTTCGCAAACTCACCCTTCTTTCAACCTAACAGATTCGAGACACTGAATATAACGCTTCTGGAATAACAACCAGAGCAAGGAATGCTTACACGGCACGGACTTGCTTCGGAATGGACGAAAAATCCACAAATCAGTAGACTGGCAATCTTAACTTTGAAAAATGCAAGATCCCGTTGCAATTGAGAATGGCAGCGATAAATCTCTTGGGATTTGAGAGTAAAATTTTTCATACTTTACTCCCTCTCTACAAAGGATGATGTAGAAATGTTCCCCTGAAGTAAATTGAGTGTAGCTGCCTTCTAGTAGCTTCAGCATGCGCTTTTTATGGAGTCTGAAATTCTGCAATGAATTACGTAATCAAAAGTAGAACGAAGTATGCAAACAAGCATGATCAAGAAATAAGTCTTACAAATGCAGAAAAAGCAAAGCCGAACATGGACGACAAGTAGTATTCTTTACTTGGGATCAAGTGAAAGAATCTCATGTTTTTACCCTCCTTCTTTTCACTTCCGAATTGCTTTGTGATGTGATACATGATCCTCAGGCTTCACGCTTCATTCACAAGTAATTCTGGAGAGAGGACCGAGAAGAGGAAATTCCTTTCAAGATTCCACAAATGAGTAGCTGAAATACACAAGGAAAAGCTATTGCGACCAAAACCCCTAGTGACTTAATTTGCGCCGAGGTTCACAGTCGTTAGGAACAGCCGAATGCTTGGGCACACTTTGGGCATGTTTGGCATGCAAATTGAGAATTTCACAGCACGTCACAAATCACTGCTTATTTTATTAGATTGCATCCGTGTTAATTTAGTTTGACTTTTTCTTCTCACCCGGGAAAGCAGTGAGGGCAAAAGGCATTTCCTTTCATGTGTCACCAGTGCAAGTGATTTAGACAAACAGAAAAGAGGAAGATATCACACAAAGTCATGCATCTTCCTATACAGGAAAGAATAATCAGGCGAAGGAGAAATTGCATAGTTTCAAGTATCCGCATGGGAGAACATGAGAAGTTTCAGTTGGCATTCGCTTGTGCCTGGCTTCGGGTTATTTAGTCCCTGGTATAGAGAATTTCACGCCTGTCGGTGTTTGGAAATGCGAGCGATTGGAAACCAGCGATCTTAATTTTGATAGTTTGCTGCTTTAGGGAGTCGTGACCTTAAAAAAATTGAACACTTGTTAAAGATTTATTGCCTCGGATAATTCACAGCTGTGAAACGCTTCACACCCTGTCGGCCTCCAGGACAACGTCGACGGCCCTGTCCATTTCACTGGATAAGAATTCTGCATCCTCGTCAAAATTCACTCGAGCCTCGGGTCAGAAATCCAGTGGGGGGAGTGACAACCCGGCGGGGCATAGCAATTCTGATACGAGCGGCTTTCATAGTGCGGATGTTAATACCGATAAGGCGTGAAGGAATGAGGAGGGGGAGGGAGGGTATATTTTTATACAGGCCGGAAGACGGAACGTTTTTGCAGGCAGGAAATCTGCTGACGGGTATGAAACTTTAAGAGAAAAATTTTCATTTGTAAGCAAACAATTACTTTAGCGGTAGCATTGAAACGCCAAAATGATGGAGCCAGGGCTTGAGCTCTTTGTGTACAAGGAATGAAAGCCAATGTTTTTATAACATGACCGCAGTTTGACTTTACAACGCTTGTGGATCGTGAGAAAAAGTGCTGGTCCAGTTTAAAATGCAAAAAATTAATGTTATTTCGTTTGCAGGCTGCAGGAAGTAGTTGGTAAGCCAGCCGTTTCCCGTGACGCGAATCAGCAATACCCGGGTGGCCACCAGTGCCATTAACAAGGCAAGGAACAGGGCCACGAAAGCCACAATGGCAGGCTGAGCGGTATCCCAGAGCTACACGATACCATACGATGTACAGCAAGAAGCGAAACAAACCTCCTACTACAACACACCAAGGGATTTATGCGACAACTTCCGGTGCAAGACGCAAATAATTTACCCGGAATTGTGGCCGGGTCGGACGGTTACCGAATTACCCGCAAACACCGAATATTTGAATCCCAAGTCGCAAGAGATTTAGACACGACAACAAGAGGAGAACAGAGAAGAGATCACGGAAACATGAATGGCTCCATCAGTTTGAATTGCGGTCGCAGTACAGTACATAACCCACAAGGGTCGTGAGACAATGGACGAGGGAAGTTCACGATGGAAGTTGGCGGAAATCGCCTCGCAGAATTCAGCTCTGGCCCGGATTCTAGAGTTTGGTTAGTTATGATGCAATGTCCAATTTCACAATTGCCTAATGCCGTTACATAACCACTGGAGGATTTTCTTGATGATGTCTCGAGGCATGCTAGTGCTGCAGATGGAGGGATTGGAGCTGAAACCACGTCGTGTGTATTGTGCTAGAATTTGTCAATGACTGTTCTTCCGAAAGTCAGAATGTCAAACGAAATGTGGAGTTTAGAGACAAAATAAAATGCCAGCGGCTTACCCGCCTTTGCATGTTTTTTGACTAATGGAACACCAACAGCATTTCTTGAGCATTATCACAAGCGGGAGGAGATGGAGGGGATTATGGAGGCGAATCTTCTTCCGCTTCTTGGAGGAAACAACCTGAAGGAGAAGAAAATGCAACCAAAGTAAGTAACGGATGTAAGGCCGTATGGAAAACAAAGCTTCGTTGCTCATCTTAATATGTGGCTCGGTGTAGCCAAACAGTATACAGCATACGAGCTTGTATACAAAACTTGTATGTAATTGCTACCATTTGTTACCAGCTAATGTGAATAATATGCAATTGAGCACGGGTTCTCCAGCCACGCGAAGATGCAATCTCAGAACGTTCCAAATGAAAACTAATTCGGCTGGGAAATTGCTTGCATACATTAGCCAAATCCCTCAAGGAATTTCATACAACCAGGAGCGAGGAATTAGGTCTTAGGAGTTTCCCTCTCAGCATGGAAGACTTTATTCAGAAAAAGCATCAAGGGTTCTCTGTGGACACTAGAAGCGGATGTGATATGGCTTGCACGGTGTTCTTGTTTTCCAAACTTTATTAAGGAGTCTTCGTCCTGAGGCAAAAGTCTCTTAGAAATCTTCCAGTTCTTCGTTAGGACTAAAGGTCATCAATCCGCTGCCAATTTTTCCATTACTCCACGAACAAATCTGTACGTTTGCCAGCCCTCGACTTGGGTGTAATTTACAGCTCCTAACTTTTCGTAAAAGTCCCTTGCCAATTGATTCCAGTCGAGACATTCCAGCCTCAGTCGACAAAAGTCTCCTTGAACTGCGATCTATGATCAAAACAAAGAATCCTTGTGATTAATTACCCAGTCCCACGGTTCTGTCACATTGTGTGTGAGGATGTCATTCTTGAACTGTAGGTTCATTGTCATTTGTAGGCTCAAAATGTTTAGTTGACGGAAGGTTAAGTAAGGCACGGTAATTGTAATTAAAGCAAAGGCATACCTGTGCCAATTTCTTCATAAAGGTCCTGCCTGTACCTTGGTGTCGGTATTGAGGCGTGACATAAAAGTCCTCCAGGTGTAGGCCTTTTCCTTCCCACGTTGAGTAGGTGTAGTAGTAAAGGGCATATCCTATGACTCTGAGTTTTCCTTCTTCTTCTACTTCTGCAACCAGGCAGTGAAAGTACGGGGGATTGCTGTCAAAAGCGTCGCGTTCAAGGTCTGCAAATGAAACAACGCTGCATTAAAAAGATACATCAAAAGTACTGGTATCTCATGAAAGTTGAAAGTTCCTGAGGAAAAATGCCCAAGACGATTTTACAGCTTTTCAAAAATCACAGTCGGGTTTACCTGCTCCAGTGAGTTGCGGCTGGTCACCCATTTTCTCGTAAACTGCTAGTTCCTTAATTAAATCAGCAACTGCTTGACAGTCCTTCCTCTCAAGAGGTCTTATGGAAACGTTAGCTTTTTCAGCCATAATTGGACAACGGATTAAAGCTGTAAACATTTTCGAAAAAAGGTTAACCAGAGTAGAAAAATATTGAGCTGATGTGAGTAAACGCAAAGACAGCCTTACCTGTAGTGTCAAAAGCTATGGTAAAAGTTTTAATTTAATGGCAATCAAGGCCCAAGGACAGCAAGCTAAGTGTCAACACGTGCTTGAAAATTGAAATTTTCCAGTTCCAGATGACGATTCTTTGGTTTTCTCTGCCCAATGACGACATTAGCGACGACATGAATCCAGCATTTTTTCGTCGTTTTGCTTCAACAACGATGGTACGCGGGGGCCAGGGGTCATTCTTTGCACTGATGAAGGTCAATTAGTTCCTTCGGGTCTTGTTTTCAAGTCTTAACACTACAGTACTCTGTCCGTATGTTTTAACAACGTTATTAGAATACGTGCAGTTCAGAAGACAACGTTTTATTGGAGTTGCAAGCAGCAGAGGGACAAGCACACGTGTCATCTGATTAAGAAACGTCAAGAGACCGTGGTCCATGACAGCATCAAGATGGAAGTGGACTGAAAATGATATTCAACTAGCTAAATTTCGTAATACGTCGCCATCTATGCTGTAAGCCACCCAATTGTCTTGAACGGTGGAATTGATGCCGTAGTTCTTTTCATAGAACTTAATGGCCGACTCGTTCCAGTTCAAAACTTCCAAACTTATTCGGGCAAGATTTTCTTGTTGGCAGATCTAGAAAAGTCAACAGTAAAAGTTATGAAATCAAGACTGGTTGTCAGTTGACCATTATTACAAGCCAGAACGCTTCATTCATGTCAATAGCTCCGCTTCTTGGCGTAGTTTACCTTGGCCAAAGCCTTCATTAATTTGGATCCGACACCCCACCGTCGGCATTCTGACGATACGCAAAGGTCCTCCAAGTGCATCGTCTTGCCTTCAAAAGCAGCGTAGGAGTAAAACCACAGTGCGTAACCAACGAGCTTCGTTGATTGGTCAGGCCCATCCGTTTCTGCCACCAGGCATTTGTAGTAGGGATTCGGGACGTCAAACCCATCACGTTGGAGCTCTGATGCATGAGCGTTTGAAATGGTGGATCATTAAGAAAGAAGCGATTAAAATTCAATCAAGTTAAGGAGATGAAATCTTTTTCAGGAACAACTGTCAATAGCTTTCTTACCTTCAACAGTGAGCATTTTCCGACCCTCCATTTTCTGATGCGCTGCCAACTGCTTCTTCAGTTCCATGATGGCGCCACAGTCCGCGCGTTCTGCTTGGCGAATACGAACTTCCATGATACTTTTCTATTTGCAACTTTTTCTTAATCCTTCGGCAAATCCTTTAAGAATTTGACTGTCTGTGAATTCCTTTACCTGCGGGCGACTATGGACAAGAGCCAGAACTTGAATTTTAGAGCTCTTGTGCGTCAAAGAAAGGGGTAAAACTTGATTGGGCGGTTGACTTTCTCTTGCACAAGAAAGTCTGAACATGGGTACCGATGAGATAGGCGCTGACTCTTATACGGTGATACGGAGTTAACTTAAATAATAATAATAAATCAATAAATAGCATAACTTATAAATACAGGCGTTGTCTGACTAGTTTCATCTTCTGGACCAGGACCCATAATTAAAGAAGCACGCGAGGGAATTGAGGAGAATGGAATGCAAATCGCAAAGTGTTAACCTGACGTAGAAAGAAAGAATTCAGAAACCCCAATGGCGAGAACATGGTTATCATTTATTGAAGTCGTAAAAAAAAGTCTTGCCGGAAAAACACCAGTAAGCATGAGGAAGTCTATACAGTTAATTTTATATTCTAATATGTAGTACGTTCAGTAACAATGAACAAGCCTCACTGGGAATGTGTCAAAATGTATGTGTGAATGTAGTCTAACGTGTGGTGTACTCTCTCAATTGTGTATCACAGTCTGAGATACCGACATGGACCGGATGCCAGCGTCTGACATGAAGACAGAAAGCATTGATTCCTTCTAAATAACACTGATCTGTAGTGCACTTGAAAATTAAGTATCAGAGTTATCTAAAACTTTTAAGGGGAAACACATTTTGAGAAGGAATAATACACTCTAACGGTAGTAAGTAATACTGAATATATAACGACTAATTACACGTTACCAGAAATTGCTACAGCATAGAGCGTTAACGTGTTTGGCTTACAGGGACCGTTAAATCGCTCATGGTTATCACCGGTCAGAGTTATTGTCCAAGGTAGTAGTTTGGTCTACTTAACAGATCTTTGATTCTCTCACACAAAAACACGACTTCTAACGTATAAGTTGTGCTTAAGTCAGTACTGCAATAAAAGGCACTAAGATGCTAACACACAAAAATTCTTAGACTATTGGCTCAACCAAAACCAGCTTATGCTTTCATTTGACCTACAGTTAAAAACATTTACGCTACGCCACATCAAAAGGACCAGCTTCAGAACACCAAAATAGTCAAAAATAATTGCCACAGAATATATCAGCTGCCACACACATTATTCTGTAAAATGATGCTAACTTTACGCAAATTCATAAATGGTGCGTTATCTATGACATCCTTGAAATCACTCATACGCAGTGCAAAGTAAAAGGAAAGTCAAAGAAAGCACTGGGTAACTGCTTCGCATAATTGCGATACAAACATAAGGAAGAGGCAGTACTTGATTACAATTAAAGTAAAAGATGACTCTTAAATGTGCTTGTAGGCTCTGAGGGAGCTGAGGACGATGTAAATCATCCACAGAGAAATGAGAAAAATTCCCGTGGCCCATTTCAGTCCCGTGGGGCCTCCAAGTTCAGCCTTGCCGAAGGCTCCAACGAATCTGCGCACTACCAATATTCCTAAAGCCATGAAAGCGACGACAGAGTACACGCCGACGCTGAAACCCAAACTACCTTGAGGCACTGCGAATGCGTTGCCCTGTGGGATAACAAACAAAGTTAAAATCGTGGGCTAAGCACTGGGATTTGCAATCTTAGTAGCTATGACTTGATCATTGATTCCATTATTAGACAAAAATTTTAAAGAACTTACCATGCTATGGTGATAAATAGCAGCAATCATCCACGGAAGTCCCAAACCAAGGAATACGTTCACATGAATTACTTCCAGTAACGTTTCCAATGGCGTTATCCGCATATTTTTCTTGTGCAGCTGCTTGCATACTAGCAAAGAGATCCGGGAGTGAGGTTCCCAATGCTACGAAAGTAATAGCCGTCACAGTATCCTCGAGCCCCACCAAACATCCGAAAATACCAGCCAGGTCGCCGACTATCGCTCGTGATGATCCCGATAACGCCCAGGGAGCTGAAGAAACACAACCAACCCCCACAGGCTCCCGCTGGAGGCACCAGGGCAAACAACAGCTTCCAGCCAAAAGTGAGGACGTGCATGAGGTAATCCATGGCAGTGGCGTTTTCGATGTCACCTCCGTTGACGTTGACGGCATCCTTGATTTGCTGCCACCAGGACTCTTGGTGTATTTGCATAGACTTCATGTTTTCGCTGGTGAGGACCATGAATCGTTCAAGGACAGAGTCGAAGTCATCATCGTTGATGATTGTTACTGCTGTTTTAGGGGTTCGTCCGAGCCGGGCCCCGCCCTCTGGGTCAAAGAGTTCCACTTGGAAGCATTCATCTTTTTCAGGAACGGAATCGTCGATTATAGGAATTTCAATCGTTCTCAAAATCTGGGGGAAACATAACTCAAATATTGCAAACTTCTGCATCAGTTCAAAACCTGAAAAATTTGTGAAGTATTACAGACCTCTCCATGTCTTGAAGACGAGGACACCTTCTCCACCAGTGAAATCCTTCGGTGCTTTAGCCGTATCATCTATAGTTTTCCATTTAACAGATACTTCGCCGTCAGCACCGTTAGTTCTTTCAACTTCCAGAACAGCAACCCCGCAACTCTCCTTTACAAGGATACCTCTCCGTTTGAACGATAGGACTCCGGGCTCTGAATAAGGAATAATGGCACAACAATACTTCAATAAAACACTTAAATCAAGTTTTAATTAAACATGGATTTTTGTTTAAAAAACGCTAATTTACCGTCATCGTTAAGTATGACAATTTCCATGATAGGTAGTCGTCCGAGAACGGCTTCCCGGCGTTCATTATCGATCAAAGTGAGTCGCAGAAAGAATTCCTCATCCGGTTCCCACTGATTATCGTCAATAATGGTCACAGTGACTTCCCTTTCCTTTGCGTAAGGTCCGAAGATGATTTGCTCATTAATGGGAACGAAATCAGAGCCAGCTTTAGCTGTTCCCTCAAAGGATTCTATCCGAGCGCGAACGGTGGTATCGAGGCGACCATGACGGACGACGGTAATTGTGAACTTGCCCACGTTTTCGGGCACGGCGTAGGAGGCGGACCTGAATTCGACAATGGCCTTCTCTCCTCCATAGACTGAGATGGGACGGACGGGGCCGATGTCGGGTACGTCTGGGTGAGAGTTGATTGTTTCGTACACCTGGATTCATGACCACGCAACATTTTAAATGCATCACTCAACACCCTTAAGTAAGATAGCACATGTTTTTATCACTTATCCTAGAGGTAGTTTGTATCAATCAATAAACATGCAGTTGTTGGCTTCATGACTGACCTGCTTCAATTTTTCAGTCAACAGCGGGTGGATCTTCCTACTTCCGGTCAATTCGCGCACAGCTCCGATACGGTACCACAGGCGCGAATGTGACTGAGATTCAATCAATCTATAAAGACGTCAATCAAGCAATGAATTCCTTCTCTACCAACATCTGCAAATTTTTTCGTAACAAAAAATCAATTTCCAGTTCTTACTTTGTAGCAGCAAGAGTAGCTGCATCAGCATCGCTGAGGTCTGGGAACTTTCTCAAATCCTTGTAGAATTCAATCAGATTTTCTTTGTTCAACGTTCCGTCATCATGGAGCAATTTCCGCTTTTTCAGCATGGACTCACCTATAAACAAGCGTTGTTTTTAAGTATTATATTTCTTTTCATGTATTTTCTTCAATTATTGCATTTGCAGGTAAACTTGTATGTAACTCCTTACCGCTAGCCTTCTCATTGTACATTTCAATGTCAATT